>PVKP010029033.1:0-29444 GCA_004027715.1 Plecturocebus donacophilus
TGTGTGTGTGTGCAGGTGTTTGTGTGTGTGTGTGTGGGCATATATGTGTGTAGAGTGTGTTCAGGCATCCACACGCCTGCACACTCCTGCATGCAGGTCTGGCTCCGGTGTGGCAATGTGGGTGTGTGCATGGCCTGTCTGGGTCTGTGTTTTACATATAGGTCTGGCGTTTGGCCATTTGCATTTACGTCTGTCTGTGTGCCTGGATGCGTGGGCCTATAACTATGAGTGTGCTCACCCCACAGGTGTCCAGACCTGGTCTGGAGTGAGGCATCTGATTCTTTGTGTATAGGGATACATGGGAGGTTGCCCCTTGCTCTCCTGACTTCTTCTTGCCAACAAGGGGCTCCAAGTTGTGAGCCCGCCGGAGAGTGCCAGACTATGCAAAACAGAGGCCAGGCCCAGGGAAACCCCTGCAGAGTGGTCCCTGGGGACTTTTAGGCCTCTCCTCCCTGGGTGCCCTTCCCCTCAGTAAAGCCTCCTGCCCCTTCCAAAGTCCCATGACTCTCCACTCCGGGGCTTCCTCTCATGTCCGGGGGCTGCACGTGATGCCCAGATATCCCTGCCTGCCCTCCCTCCCACCACTGCTCTCAGCCCCTCTGGCAACACCGGGCCTGGCGTCTCCCTCCTTCCTTTCTGAGGCCCCCCTTGGCTTCTGCACAGGTTCCCTGAGCTGCTTTTGGGAGCTCCACTATGTGCCAGGTGCTGGGCCCTAGCCATTCCCCTGCATCATGCTTACCACAGAGAGAGCTTCTGGCAAGAGCCCCATTTTACCAATGAGGAAGCTGAAGCTCAGAGACGTTAAGGAACTTGTCCAAGGTCATACAGCAAGTGAGTGAGAATCAGACACAAACAAGACTCCAATCCTGGTCTCTTTCCCATAAGGCCATACCACAACCATGCTTCAAGTCACTTCAATGGCCAAGCCTCACTGGGAGGACCGAGGGAATCCCTTCCTCAGATGGACCCCAAGGATTCAGGCACCTCCCATATCCATGGCTCATAGGATAGAGGCTCCTGGCTTGGGAAAAGGCCTCCTGGCCACCTCATGGAGGAACTCAGGCTCACCCGCTGCTCCTGGGCTGAGCCATATTTGGGCCTGGATACCTCCAAGCCTACCCCAGTTGGGCCAGCTTGAAGCCCCCAAGTCTTCTCAAAGCCATGCAGCATTTGCCTGGTGAGCTCCATGGAGGGATCAGAACCCCTTCCGCAGGGTCATTACTGCATCCCCAGAACACGCTTGCATTTGGCAAGGACGTGTGTGCTGGGGGAGCCATGTGGCTTTCATTTAAATTTCACCCTGGAAAAACAATGGTTTGGATTAAGGGAAGAAACGGTTGGTGAAATGTCATGGAAAGAAAGGAGGGGAGAGGGGGGAACCTTTGTAGCAAAAGCAGGCCCCAAACTTGCAAACCCACATTCCAGAGGTTTCTCAGGGCCTGCCATGCAGACATGACCTCCCACCCCGGCGTGCTCCTGTCCTCTTCAGTAGCTATGAGGTTTCCTGCAGGGGATATCCCACTGGTCCTGCTCCCTCCTCTTACAGAAGGGGAAACTGAGGCTCAGGGAAGGGTGGTGACCTGCTTGGGGTTATGATGAGTTCTGTGGCTTCCATGGAGCTCAAAGAAGGCTAGGGGTGGGTGAGAAGAGAGGCATGCGGCTCCGCTTCTCCCACTCTGTTGGCATAGGCTTGACCTCTCTAGGCCTCGGTTTCCCCACTGAGAAAGGGAAGAAGAGAGAATTACAGTATTTTCAATCTCCACTGGAGCTGAGCGAAGCCTGGGAGCACTGTGGAAGGCCGGCCTGCTTGGCTCTGACTTCCTGACCCTTTACTTATGCTGGGCTTGGCACTGAGAGCGTCCCATACGTGGCCTGCGCGGAGTTCCCAACACCCACAGTCCCCACCCCACGGACGGCAGACAGGCTCCAAGAGGCTAGGAAACTTACAAGACCCCTCACCTAGGATGTGGCCCCAGGGGCTGTTCCCAACCACTGGACTGTGAGGCTGAGGCTGGGAGGAGACTGGAGAGGGTTTGGCCCAGGGCAGTGAGAGTTGGGAACGGCCTGAAGCCACACCCCAGGAGTACCTTGGGGTTCCTAGATCACCAGCTCAGAGCCAGGAAGGCTCTCAACATCATCCATTCATTCTGAGGCGGGGGCTGAGGCCAAGGCCAGGGGACATACCTAGCGGCACTCAGTGGGGTGGTGCCACATCTCCCGAGGGCCAGCGGGGGCTCTGGAGTGTGGGTCCTCGAACCAATGTGGGATGACGCTCTGACCCCACCAGGCTAGCCTCAGGGACTGGGTGGCCCTGCGTCTCCCTCTCTGTAGTGGCTGCTTGGGGTCAGGACTCTTGCTGTGGTTATGGGTCCATCTGAGACCAGGGTCAGGGCTGTGTGTGGCTGGGGCCATGTGTCAGCAATGAGGGCTTGGTCTGTGGCCAAGGTCAAGGCTGAGGAGTTTCATGCAATGAATTGGCTGTAGAAGATCAAATGGCCTTGAAATCCAAAGGACAGGATTGCTAAGGGGGGTTGTGGGTGCTGTGATGGGCCAGGGAAGAGCTGGGTACAGGCGCTCTGGGGTCGACAGAGGCAGGAGCTGGGGCACTTCGACCCCATGAAGTCCTCTTCACACCCACCCCTGCCTGGCACAGCCCTCCCTCGTCACCCCTGTGCCCCAGGACAACTCCGTCTCTTGCCTCTGGGGAGAAGCCACTGGAAGTCATCACCCCTCCTAACTCGACATCTAAAAGGGTCAAAAGAGCCATCTGCCCCCAGTGCTGGGTTCCATCTGTGCTCAGAGCCCAATCTCACCCCACAGGCAGGGAAGAGAACCATCTGGAGGCCAGGAGAAAGGCCGCTCTGCACGGGTGGGGTGGGGATGCTGGCGATGGGCTGTCCAGAGCCAGGACTTCACCTGGCAGGCTGGTTCTTGAGTTCATGCTTTTAAACCACCACAGGCTTCCAGAAGCATTGATAAAAGGTCACCGTAGTATTATTTTAGCCAAGTCTGGGAGTGTGTGGCAAAATGCAGAGACTCGGGCCACCCAGAGAGAGTTCTGAGCAAGTCACAGCACACCCTGGGCCGTGGCACACAGTAGGTGGTCAACAAACAGGAACCAGAGATGGTGTGGACAGAAGTGGCTTCAGGCCCCAGGGCCCCCAGGTCAAGAGACACCGCAGCTGGGGGACGAGAAGCCAGCTGGAGACCCCTTCTGTGCCTGCCCAGCATGGGAGCATGGTGGTACTGCTTGATTGACTGTGTCTAAGCAGCAGGGTCAGATAACTGGGTGCTGCTCTTTTTTTTTTTTTTTTTTTTTGAGATGGAGTCTTGCTCTGTTGCCCAGGCTGGAGTGCAGTGGCACGATCTTGGCTCACTGCAACCTCTGCCTCCTGAGTTCGAGTGATTCTCCTGTCTCAGCCTCTCCAGTAGCTGGGATTGCAGGCATGCGCCACCAGGCCCGGCTAATTTTTGTATTTTTAGTAGAGACAGGGTTTCACCATGTTGGCCAGGCTGGTCTTGAACTCCTGACCTCAAGTGATCTGCCCGCCTTGGCCTCCCAAACTGCTGGGATTATAGCTGTCAGCCACTGTGCCCGGCCAGTGCTGCTCTTCTTGACCCTGCCTGCCCCAACCTTGTGACATCGGGCTCTCTAAAAACAGAGGAGAAAATAACCCCAAACAACTGGGCAGGAAGGGACCCTAGAAATCAGCACCCCTCATTTTACAGAGAAGAGAATTGAGGCTTCGGGAGAGGAAGGGAATTGGCTACAGTCGTACAGGGCTGTGGGAACGGTCCAGAACAGGGGTTTCACAAGTGCACAGCTGCCCGGGGCGATGCCTGTGATTACAGCCAGCAGGTACACGGGCCTGTGGGAAGCCCCCTCCTGCCTCTCCTCATCTAATCCTGCTGGAGCCAGCTGACCGCCAAGGCGGGAGCTTAGGGCTGTATCACCCAACCAGCAAATAGAAGTGCTGAGGTCTGAACCCGGCCGCCGGGCCACAAACCAAGCCCCAGTGCTGTGCCAGCGGCCTCATTCACACAGCCCAGGCTGGCATCCCCAGCACGCCTCAGCCCCCACACCAGCCCCTCACCCCTCACCTGAGTCTTTGCACAAGTGCAGCTCTCCTTGTTCCACCAGGAACGCTGGTCTCGTCACCCCCTAGGCCATCTCATGAGAGGTAAGAGGAAGAAAAACCCACAGACAGAGGCACAGCCACCCCACACCTGCCACCATTTCCCCTGGTGGATCTTCCCTCTGTCTCTGAATGCAGAGGCACCAGTTAACTTGGAGAAGAAATCAGGCTGGGGGCTGGGAGCTGTGGCCCGGGGTGACCAGGGCCCAGGCTGAAGGTGGGCAGCGGGTCGACCAACCAGATGCAATTAAGTCATTTAGCACCGACCTTGAAAAGTGCCAGAGGGACTGCAAGAGCCATGTCTAGCACCATTGTCTTGCTGTGTGACCCTGGACACGTCATCTGCCTTCTCTGGGCCTTTGTTAACCCACCTGTAAAATGAGAGGCTTGGCTCCATCGATGGTTCTCAGTTCCAGCTGCACTGGGGATATTTTATTTTTATTTTTCTTATTTTTGAGATGGAGTCTCGCTCTGTCACCAGGCTGGAGTGCAGTCACGTGATCTCAGCTCGCGGCAACCTCCGCTTCCTGGGTTCAAGAAATTCTTCCGCCTCAGCTTCCCAAGCAGCTGGGACGACAGGCACACACCACCATGCCTGGTTAATTTTTGTATTTTTAATAGAGACGGGGTTTCACCATGTTGGCCAGGCTGGTCTTGAATTCCTGGTCTCAAGTGATCTGCCCACTTTGGTCTCCCAAAGTGCTGGGATTACAGGCATGAGCCAGGGCACCCAGCTTGGGGATCTTTTGAAACATATACTAAATTGATTCTGGATGAATGCAATTTAAATGCTTTCAATGGTTCAACTGAGCAGCTTGGGTGGAGGGTCCCTGGGCCAGACTGTGTCAGGGCCCCTTTGATACTGATGTTTCACCAGCGTATGGGGGTTACATATGTGGCTGGGCAGGCCGTGTCATGGCTCCGTGCCTCAGTTTCTCCATCATGGCTAATCATAGCCTTCCCTGCAGGGCATTGTTGGGAGGATTAAATGTCCTGGTTGTGTATGATTCTGGCACATGCAGAGGCAGAACTTGCTAAACCTGTGTGGAAATAGTAGAGATGTCAGTTCTGGGAAGGGGGCCTCAGCTGGTCACCTGCCCCAGGAAAATGGGGAGGCTGCAGTGGGCTTTGCCCCTGGACTTTCCTGGGCCAGACGCTTTCCCACCAGCCTACTCGAGCCCCTGCGGCCATGTCCCTGTAGGATGCCAGGAGCAGTGCTGACCCGTGGTGCAGTGAGGGCAGCAGGTTGGGGCTGAGGCCCCCGCTTAGCGGAAGCTGGGTGAGTTGGCTTGGGCACCTGTGCAGAGGGTTGGATGGACAGGAGCTCTGGGGCCATGATCTCTGAGAATGTCTGCAGCTGCCACTCCAAGGTCTGGGGAGCCTAGAATCCAGTTCCAGGTCTCTCCCTCTTGGCATCTGTGGCCTGTCCCTCCCTGAGCCCTCCCAATTGGCCCCAGTGTCCCTGTGGAGGGGGCTGCTAAGCCGTGGTGGGAGGGGCGGAAGCCAAGAGGTGTAAGGGGAGGATGGGGGCTGGGGTGGCATCCTCCTGAGTTCATCAAATGTCAGAAATATGACTTTGGACAGGTTACTGTCTTCGGTAAGCCTCAGTTTCCTCACCGGTAAACTGTGGCTGTTAAGTCCCTACTCAGGAAACTGTGGCGAGGAGAAATGAGATGGTGCTCACGGCTGACATCGCGTAGACAAGTGCTGCCAGATGGGCATCGTGCCAACGTCATCTCAGTTTGTCCTCTCCATCCTGTGAGGCTTATCAACACCAGCACTGAGCAGCCCCATTTCACAGATGAGACACTGAGGCCTGTTTTGTTCACTGAGCACCTGCTCTGTGCTCAGCCCAAAGGGTGGGAAGCAAACTGCCCAGGTGCCGCAGCAGCAAGAGCCACAGCCTGATTTGCGCTCAGGAGCATCGGACACCAGAGCTCTAAGCCCTCAGAGCCCTGGGTCGATGGGGACAGGCAGGCGGGCCCTGGCAGGGCTCTTGGAGTGAGGCAGCTGCTGTGCAGGTGGCAGTGGTGGCAGCATTGGGAACGGACACCTGTCAGAAGCCAGAAAGCCTGGGCGCAGGCCCCTGGCTGTCAGTATAGAGGAGATGAGGTGTCACCACTTGCGCAGAACCCAGGCTGGTGGCAGGACAGCAGGAAGTGAGTCTTTAGGTCCAGAGAATGCCTCAGTCCCTGTGTGGGTAGCAGTGGTGATGGTGACGTGTCACCTGACACATGACTCTGGGTGACTGAGCATCTACTGCCTGCCCGCCTCTATTCCAGACACTTCCTATCCACTAACTCACAACTATCTAGAAAGCAGGAATTACCACATCCCCATTTGACAGATGAAGAAGCCAAGGCACAGAGAGGTCTAGTAAATTGCCAAAGGTAACAAAGCTAGGAAGGCGCAGAATTACCGTTAAAGTCCAGACCCTACCCTTGTACAGCTGTGCCATCAACCTCAAGTGTAGACACCTGGATGAAACTAAGAGGGTCTGACATCTGGACTCTTGAACCTGCTGCCTGGGTTCAAATCCCAGCTCTGCCACTTACTGGCTATAGGACCTTGGGCAACCGACTCAACTTCTCCGTGAATTCCAGGTTCCCCATCCATGAAATGGGGATAAAAATCAAGTACCTGACTGGACACAGTGGCTCACCCCTATAATCCCAGCACTTTGGGAGGCCAAGGAGGGCAGATCACAAGGTCAAGAGATCAAGACCATCCTGGCCAACATGGTGAAACCTTGTCTCTACTAAAAATAAAAAAATTAGCTGGGTGTGGTGGTGCACACCTGTAGTTCCAGCAACTCGGGAGGCTGAGGCAGGAGAATCGCTTGAACCTGGGAGGCGGAGGTTGCAGTGAGCTGAGATCATGCCACTGCACTCCAGCCTGGGCAACAGAGCAAGACTCCATCTCAAAAAAAAAAAAAAAAATATCAAGTACCTGCCTTAGGGGCTATTTTGATGTTTAATATATCAAGTAGCCCAGCCCAGAGCAGGCCCCAGGTAAGTGTGGGCTGTAGAAATTCACGTGGGGATTTTTCATGTGTAGATGGGATACGCGGGGTGGTCAGCAGTGGTTACTTTGGGAGTGGTGTGGCTGGAGGCTTCCACCTTGTAATCACACTTCAGCAGTGTTTTCCATTTTTATCTATGTTGTGATACGTATTTTTTGAATAAAGAAAACTCTCTGAGCTGGGTATGAGTGGGTGTCAAGAGCTCTCTTGTGGCTATTAAGTTGCTCTTTAGAGAAAAAAAAAAGAGTGAGCATTTTGATTGTACTTCATATGATCTGAGTCACAGCTCATGGGTGTGCACAGGGCCGTGCATTTCCATTCAGAGTGACAAGAAACAATCTGGCCCTCACTGGGTGCTCCAGGTACAGGGCTGCGGGAGGAACACTGGCCCCAGAGCCCAGGACAAAGGTATGAGCCTCCCGTTCTGCTCCAACTTGTGATGAAACCTTTATTCTTTTTGCTCAGCAGAGTCTCCCTGATGCTTCCTTGGTGCCAGGCCCTTGACCCCAGGGGCTCTTAGTGTCCACTTCTCACTGTGCCTAGTGTGAATCCTGGGGACAAAAGGTAGGACAAGGCGGAAGTGGTCCCTGTCCCTCTGTGACCCACAGTCAGGCAGGGGAAGCCAACACTATCAAATCATCCCACAAGCAAAGGTCAAATTGCCACCTGATGAGTGTAGGGGCGGGGGTGGGGGGCAGGAGGGGTGGAGAACCGGCGCTTGGAGAATGATCAGGGCGAGAAGGAAGTGCTCCTAGAGATGAAGGATGCATTGCACGGGGAGTGAGAACAGCACGAGCAAAGGTCAGGCAGGGCAAGGGATCGTCGTGAACCTGAGGGAGTGACATGCCCCTGGAATCAAGAGGCCGAGGGTGAGCCCGGTGTGAGACAAGAGGGAGGGGGGCAGGGCGGGGCCATAGAGGAGGTTGCAGCAGGGATTTGACCTTCCTCCCAAGAGCCAGAGGCCATGAAGGAGACTAGGGACAGGGGCTAAAGATTTCATCTGAGGTCCCCCTAAAGCATTGGGAGAAGGGAATGGGTGGAGGGTCAGAGTGGACCCCTGCCAATCTCCAGTTTTTCCAACTGCACAGGCCTGGATACAGCGGCATCAATAAACGGCTCTTTCCTTGAATTCATTCTTCTCCAACTCATGGAAGTAAAATGTAGATCTAAATTTTTATTATTTAATAACTTCTTTTTCTGAATACAAAATATATAGTCTACAGCGTAAAGCAATAAGAAATTGCCAAATCTGAAGGGCTGCTGTGGGAATTAGGTAGGGGTTTGGCTCACTTCTTGAGGTTTTTCTCAAAGGGAGAACCAGGGATAGAGGGTGCCGAGATGAGAATAAGGAAGAAACCCTAAGCCTGTTTGAGGAGCTGTTCTAAGATTCCCAAGCTCCCTGATAGGTAGTGAGTTCCCTATTCCTAGGGTACATGTAAGCTGTCAAAGTATAATTAAAAAAAAAGAGTAAAAGTATAACTCCCATTCAAATATAAGTTGCACACATGTCAAAATTTGTTTAACTCCTGAATGAGGGAACCAGTAAGAAGATAAAGCTGATTCAAAGGAGAACTGGAGGAATAGCCCTGCAGAATACTGGGAAAAGAATCCTGGAACACGATGGCTCAGTGAGATACAAAACTGGTTAATGTTCTGATGGGTCAGAAGTCCATAACTTTTGGGAGATTTTCTACTGGACAGAAATCTGTCAAAAGCTATATGTTCTACCTGACATACTGCTTTCAAAATCTGGTCTTTTAATGGCTCATACTAAGTCAAAGGTATATCTTCCTCTAGATAATTAAATAATGTTTTAGTCTGTTTGGGCAGCTATAACAAAATACCCTAAACTGGGTAATGCATAAACCACAGACATTTATTTCTCATGGTTCTGGAGGCTGGGAAGTCCAAGATCAAGGTGTCTGGCGAGGGCCTGTGTTCTCATAGATGGTGCCTTCCCGCTGTGTCTTCACTTGGTGGAAGGGGCAAGGCAGCTTTCTGGGACCTCTTTTATAAAGACACTAATTCTATTCATGAGAGATCCACACTCATGACTCAGTGACCTCCTAAAGTCCCTTCCTCCTAACTCCATCCCGTTGGTGATTAGGGATGGAGTTTGTGTCTTTGCAAAATTCATAGGTTTCAACATATGAATTTTGCAAAGACACAAACATCCAGACCATAGAAGATACCCTTAGTGGCCTGTTAAACAACGACCCCCAATGTGACATTGAACAGACACACTGCCCTCTCTTTGCCTATTTCCAAGTTTTGGATAACTTTTCTCAATGAAGCTGGAGCAAATGGCCGCAGTGAGAGGCTGCAGGAGAGTTCTGGCAGTGGAGGGTTGGGGGATATGTTATCTTTTTGCTGTGTAAATGATTACCCCCAAACCTGCTGGCTTAAAATAATAAGCATTTATTATGTTGCAGTTTCTGCAGACCAGGAATTCAGGAGCAGCTCATCCGGGCATTTCTTGCTCAGGGTCTCTCAGGAGGCTGCAATCATGTGCCAGCTTGGACTACATTCCTCTGAAGTCTTGAGTGGGGCTGGTGGACCTGCTCCCGAGGTAGTGCACTCACACAGCTGGCAAGGTGGCACAGACTGTCGGCTGGCCTTGACAAGCGGGCCTCTCCATGGGTTGCTTGAGTGTCCTCACAGTGTGGCAGCCAACTTCTCTGAGAGCAAGTAATCAATCCCAGAGAGAAGTAAAGCAGAAAAGTAGCAATGCCTTTAACGACCTGGCCTCAGAAGTCATACCCCATTGTTTCTGCAATAGCCTATTGGCTACAGAAGTCAGCCCTGCCCAGTGTGGGCGGGGACTTCATAAGGGAGGTGATTAGGAGCCTTGTCAGTTTTGGAGACTGGCTCCTGTGCTGGGCACCTTCAGGGTCCCTCGAGCCAGAGGCTGGAGTTGGTGCCAGTAGCAAGCAGGGATTGCCTTCAGCTGCATTGTTGCCCAGGCAACTTCCTCTTCACCTGCTTGCAGCTGCTACACAGTATAGGGCCTGGGACAGGTGGCTCTGCTTCAGAGTCTCTCATTGTGGCACCTGGTTGTGTCTTCTGAGTAGCTTTCCCACGCCAAAATCTCAGCCCAGAACAAAGTCTGTCTCTAGGAGGATGCAGATGGTCAGTCATTCACACCTTAGTATGAATGAGTTCATCAACCTTCACCTCTGGCAGCAGAAAAAGTGTGGGATTTGGGATGGGATCTGGGGCAGAGGGGAGTCAAGGTTGTAGGGAGGGTGGGCTGAGGAGGGCGCCTGGTGGCAGTCCCCAGCAGGGAGTGGCTAGGAGTAGCCTTTCTGGGGAGTGGCAGAGAGGGCTGTCTTGGAGGAAGGATTAAAGGGGCAACACCTCAGGCAGCGCATGGGGGACCCCCAGAAAGTCAGTGGTGAGAGGAGGACCCAGGAGGCTGCCCGCTGCTGAGGGTCATGTGAATCACCAGGTACTCCGGTGAGGGCATCAGGAGAGGGCAGAGCATAGCAGAGAGAAACTTCTGGTCCAGGTGGTTTGACCCTGGCGGCCCGTCAGGATGTGCCTGGCTGCCTGAAGGTCTGTCTGATTGAGGGGTGGTCTACAGGCCCACCGGTGACCAGCAGGGCCAGACACAGCAGCTAGGCCACCCTGGGCTCCAGGGGAAGTGAGGAGGGAAGGAGGATCCCACTTTGCCCATGTGGGCTGGCAACAGCCGAGTTTGGGAGTATGGCCAACTGAGAGACGAATTTCCCAGAGGCCTCCCGAGGCTTCAGGCCCAAGGCTGACCCGAAGCTTCCAGGCAAGGCAGCTGGAAAGAAAAGCCAGCAGTCCAGGGTCCAGACCTGGCTCTGTCCTCCACTGCACTGTGCTGGGCCCTCAGATGGCCTCCTTCCCTGCCCTGGTTCCCAGCTCCCATCTGTGGAGCAGCTCGGGGCACCACGATGACCAGCTCAGGGAACATCCCCTCCTCCCTCCTTTCCCCTCAGCCAGTCCTCACCGGAGGAGGAGGCTGACAACCAGAGAGAGGGTAATGGCCCCAGGGGACCTCATGCCCAGTGGATGTCCAGGGTCTGATCTGGGCTAGGCAGCCTCAGGGGGAGCCCAGGCGCATATCCAGCTGGGATTTAAAGACTGTGGAAATGTCCCAGAGACATTCATTTGAGGAGAAAGGGGAGGAAGTCTGCCAGTTTGGGGGGTAATTATTTTGCAAAACTTTATGAAGTTTCGGAAAATCTTGTTTCCCCCTTCATTGAAACCATTGTTTTTCAAGGGAAATTGAATTAGAAGGTGGTGGCGGCTGGAGGGGGCAGGAGAGGGAAGAGTAAGCCACATGTTTTTCTAACTAACTGGGCGCCTGCCCTGTGCCAACAATTCCAGCAGCTCCTCGTGCTCTGCATCTGGGACCACCAGGGCTGTGGCTGGGGACAGGAGAGAGCCCAGCTGCTCTGGGGACAGTGGCAAGGCTGAAGTGCATGCCCCCACATCAGCCGCCTTCATCAGGGCTGGGCGGAAATTTGGAATTTAGCTGAAAAGCGGGGTCAGGCCCTTGGTGCTGGGGCTTAAACGGAGGAGAGACTTTTGCAGAAAGCTGAGTGGCCTTCGGTAAGCCTGGCAACCTCTCTGTGCCTCAGTTTCCCTCCTAGGGAGTCTGTAGCCAGTAATGGGTGCCCTGAGTGGTGAATCAGACAGAAGACAACATGAAAAGTGAAAAGTGCTGCAGGCTTCATTGCAATTAGCACCACCACCACCATCATCATCTAGTTGAGAGACAGCCAATGAGCACCATCCTTCAGGCCAGTTCCGTGTGATTGGTAGCGACTGGCTGGGGCGCTCTGGAGCTGAATCAGAACTTGATGGGAGAGAAAAGTGCAAGGATCGCCTAGTGATGCCTGTTATGGGTACAGACAGGGAAGTAATGATATGTGTGTCAGCCACTTGCCATCTCTAATCTAGTCCAATTCCTTTCATCTACTGATAAGAAGGTGATCCCTAAAGAAATAGAGGGGCAGCCGGGCACAGTAGCTCTCCCCTGGAATCCCAGAACTTTGGGAGGCAGAGGAGGCAAGTGGATCCCTTGAGCCCAGGAGTTCAAGATCAGCCTGGGCAACATGGCAAAACCCTGTCTCTAAAAAAAATTTTTTAAATTAGCTGCACGTAGTGGCATGCGCCTGTAGTCCCAGCTCCTCCGGAAGTTGAAATGGGAGGATTGCCTCAGCCCAGGAGGTCAAGGCTGCAGCGAGCTGTGATTGTGTCACTGAACTCCAGCCTGGGTGACAGAGTGAGACCCTGTCTCAAAAAAAAAAAAAAAAAAAAGAAAGAAAGAAAGGGGCATTAAACTTCCAAAATGTACCTCTTCCCACTTTACATGCTTATTGGCATGTCTGCACTCAAAAACCTTCAGTGGCTTCTGCCACCTGCAGAATGAAGTCCAAAATCTTTAGCTGCTCATTCCAGACCCACTCTGATCTGGTACCAAGCACACATTCCAGATGTTTTTTTCTCTCCCTAGGACTGGGTTCCAGCTGAGTGGGGCCGTACGCCCACCCCCATTCCCCACCCTTGCTCATGCAGTGTCTGTGCCTGGAATGCCCTTCCCACATCTCACCTGATGGGCCTGCTCTCCCCACCACCCCTACCCTAAAACCCTGCAGCCCTCCCTCTCTATTTTCCCTTGCAGTCCTGATCAAACTTTATATCTTAACAAGATTCACACGTGTTCTCTCTCCTGCTGAATGGTGAGCTTCTGTAACTGATGAGGCCAGCTTGGTTTTTTCCCCTTCCCTTTCCTGGCACAGGCCCAGGCATGTAGATCCTTAGCCAGTATTTACTGCGTAAATGAAACAAATGTCTACACGCACAGAAGACGGCAGGGAGCTCCTCACTCTGGACCTGGGCCTCGGATTCCCTGGCTAGTGCTCCTCCCAGAGCCCCAGCTATTCCTCTTTCATTCACATCAGCTCTTTCATGGCATCCCAGGGCAGGTTAAACCTCCCTTTTTGGCCTCCCTCCTTCTCTCCCATCTCCCTTCTAGCATGATCTGGCCACTGCCTGGCTGTCGGACCCAAGAATGAAGAAAGCAAGCCTGGAAGGAAGGCCATGACCCACACCCCGCCACTGTCATCTCCTCAACACTTTGGCTCCCAGCGTTTATCAACTCACATGTCAATCTTTCCAGTGGGGTACAGGGGGAACACGAGGACACCTCAGAGCTCTGACTAACCCCCTGGACTGGGGGCGTCGAAGTCACACGCTGTGACTGCATGGCCTTGGACATGCCCCTTGCCCTCCCTGGGCTCACCTGCATGAGAGATCAAAGGCCCCCTCCTGCACTAACAGACAAGGCTCTGCCGTGCCTCCCAGGAGTGCAGCAGGTATGGGGCTGTCTCCTGGGGGTGGAGAAGGGGCCCGCCCTGCCGTGCTCTGAGGGTCTGGCTTCTTGGTCCCAGTGCTTGAGCCCCTGTTCCTGGGCTGAGTGTCTCAGGCTGCCTTGGAGGCTGTTTCTCCTAAACCTCAACTGTCACAGGGGCCTTCCTGGGCCAGAGCAATTCCTGAAGTGAAGACCAGAAGACAGCTCTGGTTTCTCCACCTATTTTGCAAACAGAAATACCGTTGAGGGGGCCACTCATTGTAGACGTTTACTTTGTTAGTATATTTATTTATTTATAGTCAGTTACATTGTAAAAGTAAAAATAAAAATGTTCTGTAAAGAAAGGGAGGCTCCATTCCAGAGAGACAGAGAACTAAATAGAGACAGAGAGAGGGGAACCAGACTCTGATGATCTTGGCACCTCCAAAGACATCTCAGCCACTTGCAGATGTCCTGACTGGACATTCAAGCCTGTTCCACTTCCCTGCTCCCCCTCCTCTCACCTCCATGCTCTGGGAGGCAAAGTCCAGCCTCAAAGCCTTGGCTCCTACAGCCTCCCACACCGGGCGTGTCCTTTCTGTCGGCTCAATCTTGTTCGCTGGGTAAGCAGAGGAGGGTGGAGGCTAAAGGTGGGTCTCTGGGCTTGGAAAGTCCGGGATCCCAGGTATGCCTCTCCCTCCTGCCTGCAACTGACTTCACCTCTCTGAGCCTCCATTCCCAGTCTGAAGAGATAATAGTAATATCATCCCTCGGCTTTGAGGAGATTTAAATGCTCTAAAATGCTTAGAATGGTGCCTGGTATATATTAAGTGTGTTAAGTTTAAGATGTTAGCTATTAAATAATTATAAAGGACATAAATGCTCCACTGACAGCATGCCTCTGCTGACCGCTCAGCCCCCAAGGCTGCCACCTCCCTCCTGCGTCTCTCAGCACTCATGCCACGCTGGGATCCAAGTGTTGCTGTGGCAGGAACCGCCTCTCCAATTCCCCGGCCACACAGTGCCTAACACAGCGCTCCATCGGTGTTTGGGAATGAATGAAGGAGTGCTCGGCATGGCTGCTGAGGGGTCCAGTTCATTGCAGGAAACACTGATTGAGCAGATGCAGTGTACCCTGGCTGGGAGGCGTTAGCATCATCTACGTCCTCTCCTCTAATTAGGCTGGGACCTCCTCCGCTCGCCTCCTTGATGCCTCTTTTAGGAATGTCTAAATTGCCCATGATGCAATGTATCCAGCAGGTGCTCAGTAAATGTTTGTTGCTGGTGAGGCTACAGGTGGAGAGGCTGTGTGGGGACTCTGTGACATCTGATCAAAGCCATCACCTCTGGGCAGTCTTCACCTGTGGCTGATCCCAGATAGTCTTAGACTTTTTTATTTTTGAACCACATGAATGCATCACTCATTATTCCAGTTGCTACTGCAAAAGAAATGACTCTAAAACATAACAGCTTACAACAACCATTTTATTTGGCTCGTGATGTCGCAGTCAGGAATTCGAGAAAGGCAAGGCAGGGTCTCTCCTGCTTGGGGTCACCTATAGTTGTCATCGGAGGCTGGCCAGGGCTGCATTCCGTCTGAAGGCCTGGCTGGGCTGGACATCTAAATTGACTTGTCACACAGCTGGCAGTTGATGCTGGCTGGCAGCTGGGGCACCCACCCGTGGCCTCTCCACATGGTGGTCTCAGATCTATTCAGGTGTCTTATGTGGAAGCTGGGTTCTCAGGCAGGAGTGTACCAAGATAGGCAGAAGCTGCACAGCCTTTTATAACCTGACCACGGAAGCCACACCACGTCACTTTCATGACACTCTTAGTGGAAGCAGCACAAGCCTGCCAGATTCATGGGAGGGAGCAGAAAGCCCACCTCTTGAAGAGATGACTGTCAAAGAATTTTGCCCATGTTTGGATATACCACACTGATTTTTAAAATTGAATTAATAATAATAATTATTATTATTATTATTGAGACAAAGTATTGCTCTGTTGCCCAGGCTGGAGTGCGGTGGTGTGATCTCGGCTCATTGCAACCTCCACCTCCCAGATTGAAGCGATTTCTCTGCCTTAGCTTCCTGAGTAGCTGGGACTACAGGCGTGCACCACCATGCCTGACTAACTTTTTTTGTATTTTTAGTAGAGACAGGGTTTCACCATATTGGCCAGGCTGGTCTCAAACTCCTGACCTTGTGATCTGCCCATCTCAGCCTACCAAAGTGCTGGGATTACCGGCATGAACCACTGCACCCAGCCAATTATTTTTTTTTAATGTTAAAGAAAATTTTTATCTTGACACTACATAGAGAATCAGTATCAGTGGCAGGGTGCAGTGGCTCATGCCTGTAATCCCAGCACTTTGGGAGGCTAAGATAGGTGGATTACTTGAGGCCAGGAGTTTGAGATCAGCTTGGCCAACATGGCTAAACTCTGTCTCTACTAAAAATACAAAAATTAGCCAGGTGTGGTGGCACATGCCTGTAATCCCAGCCACTCAGGAGGCTGAGGCAGGAGAATCGCCTGAACCTGGGAGGCAGAGGTTGCAGTGAGCTAAGATTAAAAGCAAAAGCGTGATTACTTTCCTACTGCTGTGTATGAGTTTATCAGCTTAAATAAACACAGATGTACTCTCTCACGGTTCCCACAGGTCTGGAGTCCAGGCATGAGTCAGCTGGGTCCTCTGCTAAGGGTCACATTAGCTGAAATTAAGGTATCAATGGAGCTATAATCTCACCTGTTCTCAGAGTCCTCTTTCAAGCTTGCTGGTGGCAGAATTCAGTTCATCATAGCTGTAGGACTGTGTCTCTATTTCCTTGCTAACGGTCGTCCAGGGGCCACCCCCAGCTCCTAAAAGCCACTCAAAGTTCCCTGCCACATGGCCCCCTTGTGGGTTGTTCATAACAAGGCTGTTGGCTGTCTTCCAGGCCGGCAGGATCACACCTGTGGACACTTCACCTTTTCAAGTTTTCCTTTGATGAGATCAGGCCAGCCAGAATAGACTCCCTTGTGACTCACTCAAAGTGAGGTTCCTGGGTTCTACCACACGAAAGGGACTGGAACTATACATGGAGTGTACACCAGCAGCTGTGGGAGGTGGGCAAAGTAGAGTCCTGCCGACCACACCATGGTGAGCCTCCAGCTAGACAATGTCATCCGTTGAAGCCCCTGCCTGGGAGGCTCTGCTTAGGTGGGAGGTTAGCAAGTACAAGAGTACCAGGACCCTCCAGCACATTGCTGGAACTTCTGCCCTCATGCTAATCAAAGCCATGAGCGAGAACTGCAAAGGGCACTCCATTCCCACCCCGTGAGTCAGTGCCCATCAGCAGCCGTCCCAAAGCACCCCGAAGATCAGCCTCAGAAAGCACACGACCAAATAACCACCGTGCCCTTCCAGCAAGAAGATCCTAAGACGTCGGCTTTCAAGCTCAGCTCCATTCTTTTTGGTCACATGGTCTTAGGCTGATCACTGCGAGCCTAGGATTTGAGAATGGGCTCTGCAAACTGTAAAGTGCTGTTCCAATATATGGGGTTGTTATCATCAGTCTTGCCTCCTGAGCCAGGCCAAGCTGAACTCAGTGTCTCCTCTGGGTACTCATAAAGGCTGAGCAGAGCAGAGCCCATCAACCTGCATGACACGAGTGGCTTTCAGGGTTCTTGTAGCTTCGGGTGGCTCCGAAGGGACTGGGCTGTGACATCTCAGAGGCCTGAGAAGAAATGGGCTCAGGGATCCTCCATACAAATAACCCTTCAAGCCACTCTTCAAGGACAGCATGACAGATGGTTCACTGACCAGAATTTGCTACTTTCATGGTTATCTAGTATGCTTTAGGAGAAAAACAGCTCTAGGGGGTGCAAACTGTGATTTCACAAATAAGGTTTCTTAGGATGAGGAGAAATTTATTAAAGTAGAAAGAATAAATCTACTAATACATATGTTACATCGTAATATATAATATATAAATATGTTATATGATATTCATGATGTGAATACAGCATATTGTATGTTATAACATGTTATATATGTTATTGTAATAATATATGACAATATAAAATATATGTTATAATGTAACATATATATTTGTTAGATTATATATTGTTACATATATAACATGTTGTAATATAATATATAACATTATAGTAAATATATAACACATTTTTTCCTTACTTTATATATGTTCTATTATAATATTTATTATATACTATATTATATATTATAATAGAACATATAGTCTATTTATATGCACAATATGAATTTAGGGTAAGAAAAACAACTTCATAGTTGTTACCGTAATGATTAAAATTTGGAAAAACATCTTTGGGATGTTACCGGCACACACAGCTCAGCACAGAGCGGCCCCAGTGCCCAAAGCTGTGAGGTGTGGCTGTTTCCTTGAGTCATCAAGCCAAAAGGCCAGAGTTTAACACCGGTCTCCAACCCATGGGTCACCGCCCCCAGCCCAACTCCCCAGCCCAACCCAGGATCCTCGTCCCTAACAATGGTCAGAGGCGCCCGCCAGAGGCAGAAAGCGTCTCTTTGTAGACCCAGGGGCTGCCAGGCGGTGGCTCTCCCGAGTTCCGGAGCAGCGACCAGTGTGTAGTGTGTGGCCTTCCCAGTTGTGGGAAGGACAACCTGGCCCAGGCCAGCTGCCCTTGGGCGCCAACTTCCTGCTGGGGGAGAACCTGAGGGCCCCTGGAGGCTTCTGAGTCTGATTTCCGGGGGCCAGGGAGGGTATGTGGAGGGAGAGCTTGTGGCCAAGGTTGGGGGGGCCCCGGGCGGGGTGGCTGGAAGACATGGCAACCCAGCACCGGGCAGGGAAAGCCCAGGCAGGAAACATGGGCACCCAGCAGGCCTTCGCGTCGGCAACAGAGAAACCAGCCTCGGCAACGAGTAAACACATCCAGCGTGCCCAGCCCAAGCTTGTCCCCTGGGGGCATGGCCGGCAGCAGCCAGAGCGGGAGGGGCACAGAAGGGGTGGCTTGGGGGAGTCCAGGCAGATGTTAGTGAGGCCGAGGTGTGGCTTCGTCCACGTGCCCAAGCACCAACCCACAGACCCCGTCCTGTTCCAGGGACCACAAATGCCCAGAGCTGGCTCTCTGGAGGCGCTCTGTGACCGGGGAGGGCCTGGAGGGAAAAAGGGAAAGGGAGAGGAATTCACGCAGCCCGAGCACCTCCTGGAGCGTTAATGACCAGAGTGGGTGACACTGCTGAGTGCTGACCTTGTGGTCTCCCTGCAGCCTGTTTTCACCAGATCCTCCCTGAAAGCCCTGGGAAGGAGGCGTGGTAACAATGCCCAGTTTACACGGCAACTGAGGCCCAGAGAAATTAAGAAACTTGCTCAACATTACACAGCAAGGAAGTTGTCGAGGCCAATGACAGGCTGTCCCCTCTGCCCTCAAGAGCCAAAGTGCATTTCAAGTCAAGAAAACTTGTCCGGCGGGCACAGTCACTCACGCCTATAATCCCAGCACTTTGGGAGACTGAGGCAGGCGGATCACTTGAGGTCAAGAGTTCAAGGCTAGCCTGGCCAACATGGCAAAACCCCGTCTCTACTAAAAATACAAAAATTAGCCGGGTGTGGTGGTGCATGCCTGTAGTCCTAGCTACTCGGGAGGTTGAGGCAGGAGAATCACTTGAACCTGGGAGACAGAGGTTGCAGTGAGCCAAGATCGTACCACTGCATTACAGATTGGGGGACAGACCAAGACTCCATCTAAAAAAGAAAACCAAAAAAACAAAACACCATGTCCTTCGAATGGATATCATTCCCCATATGCTCACATCGCACAGTGTTGTAATCAGTTCTGGCACTCAGTGAACTGAAAACCTCTCACCATGTTATTGGTTTCCATCCTGATGTTTCTCCAGGGTGCAAGACCAGGTCTCCATCGGGTCTCTGCTATGCACCAGCACCCTGCCAGGCATCATGCGGCAGGGGTGACAGGCGGGGAAGATAGTGTGTCCAGGACTCTCAGAGGGTGCAGCGTGGTCCCTTGGCGAGGGCTCAGATGCTCACTGGGCTTGGCATTGGGGCACAGACATGCACCTGCCATGGCCCCTGCCCTCAGCGGGCTCTCAGTCTAGTTGGGGCATGAGCAGGGAATCAAAGAATTTCTGGAGAACACATTAAACTACCTGGGAGGAAGATTCTCAACCCTCAGAACACCTGGCAGCTAAACAGAAACCCTGATGGGCCAGGGCCTGGCTGGGAGTGGCAGATGGGGTTGTGATGGGAAGTCAGAGGAGGGAGAGATCTCTGTGGATGGATGTGCTTGGTCTGGGAGCCTTAGAAGGGTTGGCCAGACTTAGAAACGAGGAAAGCAGTGGGCAGCAGGAGAAAGGCTGCAGAAGGAGGAAGCCTGGTGAGCGTTGGTGTCATGGGAATCATCGCCACTGGGTTTGCTCAGTGCTGGCCCGGGCCTGGCATGGTGCTGAGCCGTCAACAGCCAGACTCTCACGTAAGCCTGTGGCAGTGCTGTGGGGAAGGTAATAATGTCCTCGTTTGACAGAGGAAGAAGCTAGCGTGACCAGCGATCCTTGTCACCCTGGACTGGCCCAGTTTTAGTGCTGGAAGTCCCACATTCCAGGAAACCCTTCAGTCCCAGATTAACTGGGACAACTGGTCAGCATAGAACAGTTTCTGAGCTTCACCACTGATGCTTAGGACTAGACAGTTTTTTGTTGTAAGGGGCTGGCCTGTGCACTGTTTTTGTTGTAGGGGGCTGGCCTGTGCACTGTGGGATGTTAGCAGCATTCCCGGCTGCCAGCCACCAGCTGCCATTGCACGCCCTGAGTTGTTTCCAACCAAAAATGTTTCCAGACATTGTCAAATGCTCCCCCAAGGGGCGAAATCACCGAGGGCTGAGCAACATTGCCTTGAAGGAAGCTGAAGCTGACAGATGGAGACACCTACCCAAGGCCACTCAGATGTAAGTGACAAGCCTAGGACTGCTGGGCTTCCCATGGAGCCAGGTGGGCAGTCAGGGCATCTAGACGGCAACACTGGCTCTGCCTCCCATGTGCCATGTGTCCTAGGCAAGCCATGCTCCGACTCTAGGCCTCTATTTCTTCATCTCTACAGTGTGAGCTTAGATTTGACAACCTCTGAGACCCCTTGGGTTTCACCACTCTGGCTTCCCAGGGACTAGAGCAGAGTCAGCCCAGCTGGAATGGGTGGGGGGGTAGGGTGGGGTGCAGACCAGAGGCAGGGCAGTTTGAGGGCTGGGCGGGGGAAGAGAGGGTGCTGGGCTGCAAGTGGCCAGCCCTGCTGTCTGGGCTCGGCCACCATCGTGTCTGCCCACAGGGCACACCTTGTCTGAACACAGGCAGGCTCCAAGCTGCCCACAGTGGGTCCCTTCAAAGGAGCAACAGAAAGGGGCCGAGCGGAGGGAGTGAGAATACAGGGGCGGCGTGGTGACACCGCCCTCCAGGAAGCCTCAGCCTGTCTCTGTGGCCATCCCTTTCGCTCCTTCCTTTGACCCTTGTCTTCAGGTCTTTGCACTTAATGAGTACTCAAGAAGTAGTTTTTTGAATGAATGAATGAATGAATGTCCACCCAGATCCCGCCACAGCTGTGCAGGAACCAAGGTCTCAGACACTCCTGACTCTCCCAAGCCTGTAGCTGAGCCATCACCCCAACTCTGCTCCTGACTCCCCACAGCCCTTGCTCGTCTCAACCTCCTGCTGGGCTGGCACATCGGCCGAGCAGGGGCTGCCGTAGGGGAGGGGATAGCCCCCCAACTGCAGGGTCAGTATCTCTCCCCTTGGCAGAGAGTACCTGGCACCTAAGCTGGGAGATGCCTGGCAAGGGCTGCCTGGCTCCTGTGGGGAGACTCGGAGCCCCCATGCTCCCCTCCTCTCCCGCCCCCCACGTTGTGGTTTGCTCGCAGAGGAAGCAGCAGCTGGGCCCGAACACAAGGCCTAGAGACGTGCTTGCTGGGCCGTGTGGAAAGTTACAGCCGCCACCACTGAGGTCTTTGAAGACCAAACTGTTTGTGTTCCCCACAGCTATTTGTAGCCACGGCGCCCACCCCCTACCCCCGCTCTGGCTCAGAGCTGGAGACTAAGCAGAGCTCAGAGGCTGCGGCCATCCCCCCGCCAACCCGGAACCCAGCCAGGCCATAACCCAGCCCACCAAGCCAGCCTCCTCCAACAGACAAGCCAACCAACCCCACCTGTCTAGCCAGCGCAGTTCTAGAAACCCAAGTGACCTATCTCAACCCACTAGCTCTACCCAACTAACCCTGCCCAAGCCAACTCAAACCAGTCACCCAAGCAACTAACCCAACCCAAAGAATGGGCTCAACCCATGTAACCAAACCTAGCCACCCAGCCCAACCTAAGCAGGCCTGTCCCACTACCTCTCCAGCCTAACCAGCTGAACCGGCCCAATGGCCAACACAGCTCAACTCAGCAGCCTAACACAACTAACTAGCTGAATGCAACTAACCAGACAACTCTAAACCAGCCCAAACCAACTCAACTGAACCAACCCAAACAAAGCCAACCCCAAAATCCAGCTTGACTAGACCAAGCCAACTCAATTTACCCAGCTCAAACCAACCCAGCTCTCTTAGTCCAAATAACCCAACCCAATTCAACCACACAGGTCTTTTCACCTAACCAGGATAACCCAACTAATCCAACCCCACTCTACTAACAAGCCCAATCTCACTCAATTTAACTAATCCAGTTGAGCCCTGCCTAACCATCCTGGGTGGTTTGGCCTAACTCAACTTAAACCCACCACATTTAGGATAAATCCTCCTAATCCCCCTCATTCCGTTTACCCAACCCAGTCCCAAGCAAACTACCCTCACTCTCCCTACAAAGGGCGCCCCAGCAGGTTCCAACCCCCATACTATTGTTGCACTGCTACCTTTCTTTATTAAAGGAGTCCCTGAGGGAAATGATGGGCACAACCCTAACCTGCCCTCAGGGATCCCACTGTCTCTCAGAGTTTGGGAGAGGACACCAGCCTCCATGGAGCAACCTGCCCTCAGGGATCCCACCGTCTCTCAGAGTTTGGGAGAGGACACCAGCCTCCATGGAGCAAAGCCCCTCTTGGGGGGGGTCACCTCGAATCTGACCCAGGCCTGCAGGGGAGTGGCTGTAGCCAGTGCTGTGGGAGCTCTAGAGGGGGCACACCTGGACCCATGGCTGACATGACACGTGTGTGGGTCTTGGAGAATTGTTTTGACCAAGGGAAAAGGGTGGGAAAGCACTGTCGGCAGAGAGAGGGACAGGTACGGAGTCTGCATTGGGGAAGCCCTGGGCCCAGCTGACAACAGGACCAGTGTGCTGGGTCTGGAAGCTGGAGGCCCAGGGAGGAGGCTGGGGGCCTTGAATGTTACCTGGAGGACTGGATCTCTACGTCTTGGGCACCAGGGAGCCAGGAAGGTTGCTGAGTAGTGCAAGGGGGGTGGATCAGACATGTACTTCTGATGGCTCATCGTAAGGGAGAGAGTGGAAGGGGGGGAGAAGGGCCAGCCTGGGCTGGGAGGCCAGGCAGCAGGTGAGACCCAAAAGGAGGGGCCGAGAGGGGAGGAGCAGCATGGAGTGGGGAAGGTGGGGGCAGTCAAGGACATGCGGAGAGCAGAGGGAGAGAGGAGGGCGTGTGAGAATAGCAGCCTGGAAGGCCCCTTCCACCCTTCCCAGCTCAGGGTGCCCCTTTGCAGATGGGGACACTGAGGGCCAAAGGTCAGGGTGTGCCAGAGCGTAGGACCCCGCGCAGAACCCCAGCCCAGCACTCCTTGATGCAGCAAATAGCGGAGCCCAGCGCCAGGTGCCGTTGCACAGCCCCTGTCTGTGGGCCCAGCCCTGCCCTCAGGGACTCCACAGTCTCTCAGAGTTTGGGAAAGGACACCAAACTCCATGGAGCAAACCCCCTCTTGAACACTGAGGTCCCCTCCTGGGGGACAGCCCTGCCCCCATAGAGAAAGCCAAAGATGTAGGGCCTCCTTCCTGATCCCGTGGGGAGCTGCAGCTTCCCTGGGAGACAGGCAGGCCCCGGGAATGTGTGTGGAATGTGGTGGGCATATCATGAGGTCTTTGGAAAAGACCTCTGCCAGCAGGGGGTGGATGTGTGTGGGAAGGGGCAGTAATTGATGCTGGAATGGCAGGGGTAAGGTGTGAAATGGGTCCCCCAAGAGCCATCCCTACCCCATGAGCCATCACTGGGGGATTCAAAGTGCCCAGACAGAAGGAAATATTGTCACCACCATCCTTCAGGGCCGAGCTGGACTGTCCTTGCTGACTACTGGTCTGACCTCATCCTTTGATGCCTGGGGACAGAGACCTCCCTCGTCTATACACCAGGTCAGTGTCCGGGGTGGGGCTCGAACCAGATTGATGACCCAGCTCAGGGATGTCAAGCCTGTACCATCAGAGTCCAGGGCTGGAGGGGGACAGCCATGAGCTGCAGCACAGAGCATTTGGGTGGGCCCTGAGCCTGGAAGGGGCCGCTGACCCGGGCCTCTTCCCAGCATGTGCTGCAGCCCCGCCTTGCCAGCTGACCCTCGAAGTAAGCCCAGTGTGATCTGCCCTGGCTTATGTTTCTAAAACTCAAGGGGAGCTATTTCCTGGCTCCAAACCCTCCACTCCCATCTCCTAGGCCGGGTCCCATTGATTTCAGATTGGCACGTAAACAACTGCTTTCCCTGTGCTGACAGTACAGATCGATAGAAACAGCCCTGCCCCTCGCCAGGCCAGACAGCCTTGTGTGGCTGGTGGGCAGTGGATCTATACCAACCCCGGACCTCTGGGTCCCGCCCACCCAGACGCCTGCTTCCTCCATTAGAGGAGGGAGGCCAGGAGATATGCAGCCTGCTGGTTCTGAGGGCAAGTCACCAGAGGAGTGGTTACAATTTGGAGTGGGGAGGAATGGACACCTCAGGGGCAGGAGCAGCGGATGGAGGGGTGCTAAGAGCCCAGGCGCTCCCAGAAAGTGCAAAGAGCTTGGTGCACCAGAACCCATCTCTCCATAACTAGGAAAGCTGAGGCTCAGAGAGGAGCCATGACCTGCCCAGGGTCTCATGTGAGTGAGCTCAGAGCTGGGATTTCCACTGTGCCTCAAAGCCAGAGCCAACCAGGAAGCTGAAGAGTGAGGCCAAGGCCAGCACCCTTACCACCCTTGCTCAGTGAGGACACCCCATCCCCACTCAGGAGAGGTGGGAGGGTCAGCAGTTCAAGAGCACGGACAGTGAAGCAGACAGCTGGGCTCAAATTGCAGCTCGTATTGGCCTGGCGAACTTTTGGTGCCTCCGTTTCCCTGCCTGTGAGATGGGAATAATTATTTATCTCAGGTGTGATCAGAGAGGCGCAGGGAGGCTTCCGTGCTGGGGCCATGGTGACTCCCCAGCACCACACTAAACAACTGTCTGTTGAGTGAATGGAAGGGCTTCCCCAAGTTCACAGTGAGTCCGCACTTAACAACTGTCTGTTGAGTGAATGGAAGGGCTTCCCCAAGTTCACGGTGAGTCAGTGACAGAACCAGGAGCTGGAATCAGGCTTCTTGACTCATTTCCTCATCTATACCATGGGGAGAGCAATGCTGCACAGGGTCCACAGTCATGCCCCAGTGCGTCTGCAACAGCACCCAGCACGCGACCCACACTCAAGGAAGGCCAGGCTCGCCTCCGTCGGGCTTGGGTCACATGTCCCTCCACAAGTCAATCACCTTGGCCAGGTGGCGGGAAGCCCTGACTCCAGTGAGTCAGGTGCCACCTGGAGATGGGGGGGTGGCAGGTCCCTGGGCCCCAGGGACTCAACCTCCAGGCTCTGGTGCCCACAGAGGGACAAAGCCCTGTGCATCTCCCACCTGTGGGACGAGAAAGCACGTAATCCCCACCATGGTTTCTAAGCACTGCCCAGGGATGTTCATGCCCAGATACTCACTATCAAGTGGGGACTGTTCCAGCCCATGTCACCGATGAGAACACCAGGGGAGGACCAGAGGTTAAAACCCCTGAAGTTTCTTAATCTTCATGCCTGTAATCCCAGCACTTTGGGAGGCCGAGGTGGGCGGATCATGAGGTCAGAAGTTCAAGACCAGACTGGCCAACATGGTGAAACCCCGTCTCTACTAAAAAATAAAAAAATTAGCTGGACATGGTGGCTTGTGCCTATAATCCCAGCTACTTGGGAGGCTGAGGTAGGAGAACTGCTTGAACTGGGACCCAGGAGGTGGAGGTTGCAGTGAGCCGAGATCGAGCCACTGCACTCCAGCCTGGGCTACAGAGCGAGACTCCATCTCAAAAACAAAACAAAACAAAACAAAAAACAAACAAAAAACCCTTAATCATGATGTCTTGGAGCCAAATGTGTGGCAAGTGTCCCCATCGGAGGCCTCCTTGAACTTAACTGAGAATTATTACATGTTCTCCTGCTGAATGGCTGTTAGGAGCATTTAAATAACTGATAATCGTAATAGCTGACATGGATTAAGCACTTACTATAAGCTAGGCATTGTCCTAAGCACATTCATCTATTAACTCATCTGATACATGTAACACTCCTATGTGGTAAGTTCTATTAGAAACTGTTTTACAGATTAGGAAATGAAGGCACAAATAGGTTAACTCGCCTAGGGCCCCACAGCTAATGATTGCAAGTTTCCATTGAGAAAGATTCAATTAATCATGATTTTGCCATATAATGGGGGAAGACTTCAGTTAGCATTCACGGGGAACACCTCCCTTTCCTCCACCCCTCCACTCACTCCCCTCTGGACTAAGATTATCTCAATGTCAATACGTACCAGGCATTCTGCTAGGTGTGTTACCTGTATATAGTCCTCCTGGCAAGACCCTAAGTTGGCTTCATCAGCCCCATTTCACAGATGAGAAAACTGAGGCTCACAGAGGCACAGTGACTCGCCCCAGGTCACACCCACAGTGGGAGGAGGTGGAGCAGGGCCTGGACTTAGGAGCTGGGAGTCGGGTGGGGAGCCTCTTGCCCTGCGGTGAGGACCTGGATAAATGGGGCGTGACTGTGGTGTGCGGTGGAACATTTTGTGCCCGTCCCAGCTCTCTCCCCAGCTCACGTCTGGAAAACCTCATCCCCAGGGAGGGCAGGAGTGGCCTGGGCATCCCAGGGGGCTGCACTGCCAGAGACTTGATTCCCGGTGACCTTGGCATTTCCTTTAGGACCACAGCCTGACCCTTGTTTTGCTCAGAAAGCCCACACACCATTTCACACAGGAAATTCAACCTGGCCTTCTCACGTCCTGTTCTCAAGAAGAGGGGGAAAAAACCTGTAAATTCAGTCTCTGTGTTGTTTTTTAAATAGACTTTGAAATGTTTCCTGAGAGGGAGGAAGAGTTCAAGAAAAGGAACCGTAGAGAAACCTGTAGATAGAAACGGGAGGGAAACACACCACGAAGACGAAGAACCAGAAGGAGAAGCCTAGAGGACATCTAGATAGGGACCTGGTGCAGGTATCACGGGGAGTAGCCGCGAGAGAGCTGCAGAGGAGAGGGACGGGGACCCAGGGAGACACCGAGCGGCACAGGAACGCTTGAGGCTGGTGGAGGTCCCCAGCCACCTCCATCCCCAGCGCCTCCCTCTGCCCAGAGCAGCGTCACAGCAACGTCACCCAGTCCTCCCACCCCCACCCCTTCAGGACGGTGGGAAGAAGCCTCTCTACGGGGTCAGAAAGACGGTCAGTGGGTTGCTACCAGTTTGCAAGAGGCGAATGTGAAATATTTGGGAATTTTACAGGCCCGTGTTGGTAGCTTGCAAATAGGCTTGGTGGGAGTATTTACACCACAGGAACTGGCAAACACTACAAATTGGAGCTTTTTTTGTTTTGTTTTTGAGAGCCAGTTTACCACTAGCATCCCATTCATTGCCTTGGGCCTGGGGTACGATTGCAGCCATGTCTCTGAAAAGCTGTGTGACCTTGGTCTTATCATTCCACCTCTCTGAGCCTCAGTTTCTTATGATTTAAACTTTAAAGTTTATGATTAAAACACCAAAACCCATCTCACAAGGCTGTAGGGAAAATAAACTCAGAGTGTGTATGGAGTAGCCACATACAGCAAACACCCAACCAGTGTCCCCTCTTCCCTGGAGAACTCACAAGGCTGTGCTGTTTCACCCTCCTCACTTCCCCTTTGTGCCTGAGGTTCTCCTGCTCGAGAAACATGGAGCTGAGCCTTGCCCTCTTTCGGTAGGAAAACGCTGATCATCCGGAGAGGGGAGGACACTGGTGGGTCCTTGAGGTCTTTATTCTTCTTAAGTCCGCAGTCGTTAAGCCCCTGTAGGCACAGGACGCCAGGGAGGGCACAGGAGGGGATGAGGAGGCAGGAGGAAAAGAGACGATAAAGACACGTTTCCTGGAATCACAGGACAGAGGGATGAGTGGCACATCCCGAAATGACTGGTGCTGAGAAATAAATCAGGTCAGACTTTGAAAACGGGATTCAGGGGATGCTCCCAAGGAAGGTAACATCGGAACTGGGTTGTTCTCCCTCCCTTCCTCTCCCCTCCCCTCCCTCCATCCCTCACCTCTTTCTTTCATATTCAGTTATAATGAATTCAGTCATCATTCATTCATTCAGCCAGTATTTCCCACTCACCTGCCCAGGCTAAGAGATGAGGACACAGAACATGTGTTTCTCCTGCCCTCTGGGAGCTCACAGGTAAGAGGGGACACAGGCTCTCAAGCAGCCAATTCCAGGGCAGGGCCACTCCCTCTGCAGGCTGGCAGGATTGCAATCCCTGGAGATGGTAAGGAGGGCATTCCAGGAAGAGGAAATGGCATGAGCAAAGGCCCAGGGGTTGGACTAGGCAGAGCATATTCAGAAGGAGTGAGGAGGCTGAGTGGCTGGAGAGGAGGGTGGGATCAACAGTCCAAGCTGGAAAGAGAACTCAGATCCCTGAATGCCTGGGGCAGGATGTTTCTCCATCACCCAGCAGGGTGACTTCCACAGACTGGCAGAACAGAAAGAGGATGTGGAGGAGGAGGGTCCTGAAGCCTGTGCTCCCTGACACCAGAACTGTCTCTGCAACCCTTTGTCTATACGCCCACCCTCTTCTGCAGAGCTGGGCAGCTACCACCCTCCGCAATGACCCTGTGTGGTTCGGGGACCCCGGCTTCTATTCTTCCCTCCTTTAAAAACAACATCTGGATTTTCTTGTGAGGAACCGCCCCTCCTCGTGTTCCCTCCTTGTGGTGTGGGAGGGAGCCGTCCCCCCTCAAGTTCCAGGGGAGGGCTGATGACCCAGGTTACCCAGTGACGGTCAATCCTGGGGCCCTGGCTGCATTGTCAGCTAAGAGGTGTTCTCTTTCACCTGGGGTGGAAGCAGACAGGATGAAAGCCAGGTTGATGGTGATCCTTTATGACACTGGGTCAGAAAAACCTGCCTGAGAAGCAGCTAAAGCAGACAAAATTGGAATGGAAGGAGGGGCAGAGGGAGTTTCTGATATCATTTGAGTTCCTGGATCCATCTGTGCCTGAAGTAGGCCCTATTCCTGGACTTTTCAGTTCTATGAACCAATCTAACATTCTTATTGCCTGTTTATTTTGCTTTGTTTTGTGAGAGTCAGCTTGACAGTCACTTCTTCTGTCACTTGCCACTTGTCCTGACACAGGGGCTCCCCTAGTCCTTGCTACTGTCCTGCGTCTCTTTCAGACTCAGACCTGGGCTCACTGCATCGCCCTGGAAAAGCCGCTTCACCTCTGGAGGCTCTGTTTCTCACCTGTAAAGGGGTGTGATCACCGAGGGGTGGATGTGACCGTGCTGGCGAGGGGGTTAGTTGGGCAACTCCACAGAGCTGGGACTTGAAATGGAGCCTGTGTTCCGGTGGTTTTGATCCCCGACCCCTCCGTCCTCTGTCTCTAACCTGCCTCCCCTCCTTTGACCTCCAGGCTCGTCTCCAGCTGTGCCCCGTGTCCCCACTTGCATCTCAAACAGATCGTGGCCAAAACACAGTTCTTGACGCTTCTCC
>PVKP010029034.1:0-29450 GCA_004027715.1 Plecturocebus donacophilus
CTGGTACCAGAAATGAAGGAAATGACCCTGCAGGATCCACAGCCCCAGACTATGCAACTTCCTTGGATGACACAGGCCCTGGACATTACATGGGGAGTGCTGAAGACAACTCAGAAGGCTCAGCAAAGCCTGCTCCAGATAGACACCATTTACTCCAGATAATTTGTTCCTTTGCTATGCTTTCTGCTGCACATTGCAACTCTCGTAGGGTATTAACCTTTTTTATTCTCTCACTTTGTTTGCTACCTGTACCTGCTATATACTCTATTGGGCGCATTTTCTAGATCGCCTTTTTTCCGCCCTGTTACTTGGGCAGACACCCTTTTCCCAGGCTCTAACAATGTGACTGATTGGCTAGGGGGGATTGACATACCCCAGGTGGGATCCCTCAGTAATGGCACATATTATACTGAGGTGCCAAGTAACACTATCGCTCCTTGATTGGAAAAGAATATTACTGACGATACTCATGTTTATGTTACTTGCTAATTCTAGGATGCAAAGCCGGAACATGAGCTGTAACCACTGCGCCTGTCAGCCTGTCACTGCACTCATCTGTACTCTTCAATCAACAGAACTTAATGCAAAAAAAAAAAAAGAAAAAGAAAAGGAGGAGATGTAGGAGATTTGTCAGAGTGGTAGGCGAAGCTATAGGGAAAGGAGCAGCCCTTCTGAAAGGTCAGAAGGCTCTGCATAGCTTCGGGGGAGAATAGCTGAAGGCAGCTGTTCCATAACCCTGAGGCAGAGGGCAAGGACTAGGTACAAGGGAGTGTAGGGGAATTTATCTTAAACAGGATGGCTTATTTATGTTGACCAGGAACTGACCTTTGATCATCTGCACAGGTGAGGTTCCCTAAAAGGGGAACTATAAACATTAATGACACGCAGATTGTGTTTGCTCCAGGCTTTCGGCGTTATGCCTGCACTGAATAAAAGTAAGCAGCTCCAGTTTCCCAAGGCTGCCTCATTGGCAACTAGAGCTGGGCAGCCCCCTAGCTACTCTTACACTGCATACCTGTGTCTGAGTACTTCTTTCATCTGTCAGTCGGCCAGGGTCTGCAGGACAGACCCAGCATAGGTTTGTTTTGGGAAAGGAATGTTATCATCTTTGTTTCAAAGCTAAACTATAAGTTTCTCCCAAAGTCCAGGAATGAGCAAAGACACCTTGGAGTTTAGAAGCAAGATGGAGTCAGTCAGGTCATATCTTCTTCACTGTTTAGGAGGAACATAGTTTATAGGTTAGCTTTGAAACAAAAATGGTAAAAGTCTTTTACCAAAGCAAACTTCCTTACTACCGGTCGACTAGACTGCCTAAAGCCACAAGATTAGAAGTATAGTAATCTTACTAACTTCAAGATTTAGCTGTTTTCATTAAACAAATATCAATGGTTTATTTATTAAAGATTACACAAGCAAAGATCATTCTGTCTTGGGCTGGGTTTATAGTTTTGTAACCCCTATGCCAAATATTGATGCCTTATAGTATTTGGCAGGAACAAGTATGAAATAGTTTGATTAGTAAATGCAAACAAAATTGTATGCTTGCAAATTCTGAAGACATTTCTAATATTATTTTATAAATAATGTAAAATCCTGCTTATTTATTTATTTATGTTCCATCAGTTTTTTAAATTCATTTTGACTTTTTCTCCTGGTCTTCTATTATCCTTTCTGCAGTTTGCTTCTTCAACCCCTTCATTTTCCTGGTTTGTAGTTTGCTTAGGTCTTGCTTCTGCATATGAATCCTTCCATAAGTTGTACTAAAAGTATCATGGGAGATATTTTTCTTGTTTGGCTTGAGAGCTTTTGGCATTTTCATAGATAATTTATAAAGGTCATCTGATGCAAGGTGTGTCCTCCTCAGAACCAGAGCCAATACGAGTCCTATCTCTTCCAATTCAAGAACATCCGTGATGTTCTTCAACCGGATTTCTTCAATAGCAACTTACAGCTTTGATAGTAAATCTTTCCATTCAGTGCAGTGAAGTGCAGAACATACTCTAATCCAGCCAGGTAGATATTTGATACTGTGGTGCCCCTGGATAAATCAATAAGAAGATTTTCTAGTCTTCTATAATCTTCTGTTACATCAAAATCATCACCAGCAAATGTTAGCATGGGTTTTGTTCCCTCAGGACATTTACTGTTCTTAATGTCTTTTAGAGAGATAAAATTCTCAATACCAAGCCAGGCACGGTGGCTCATGCCTGTAATCCCAGCACTTTGGGACGCCAAGGTGAATGGATCACCTGAGGTCAGGAGTTCAAGACCAGCCTGATCAACATGGAGAAACCCCATCACTACTAAAAATATAAAATTAACCAGGTGTGGTGGTACATGCCTGTAAACTCAGCTACTTGGGAGGCTGAGGCAAGAGAATTGCTTGAACCCGGGAGGCAGGGAATGCAGTGAGCCAACACCACGCCATTGCACTCCAGCCTGGGCAACAAGAGTGAAACTCCACCTCAAAAAAAAAAAAAAATTTCTTAATACCTAATTCAACCATATCTAGCACATGGTAGTCATACATATGACCTATTACTAGATTAAGTGGCTGCTTCTTATTATGGGAGTCAAACATGAATAAGGAACAATCTGACTTCTTTGAAGAGAATTCCAGTGATGTCTGATCCTCAAAAGGTCTCTTAATATTTTTCTTATTATAAAGTACACCATATGGTTTTTTCAGTGCATATACATCTTTAAGTACTTGTGTCACTGTTGCATTTGCATTTCTCCCTTTAATCAGTGTGGCTTTTTAAATAATTTCATTGAGTTTCGTTTCTCTCTTCTCAAGGAATCTCTTGGCTCTTTTCATTTTGGGCTTACAACTCAATCCAGAGTGTCCATCACTACTGCTATCTGCAACTCTTAACTCCAGCTCATATATTACATATTTTACTTAAGTCATATTAAGTATCTAAAGTATGCTCAGTAAGTTGGCAAATACAAAAAAACAAAAAGTATCTAAAGTAAATATTTATTTTACTTAAGATGCATATTTACTTAAGTATCTAAAGAAATAAGATTTAAGTGATTTAAGTGCTTTTAGGTTTTTTAGCCAATTGAGTTTTAAATATATTTTTAGGAGTAAACCATTGTATACACAATACATAAATACATACACATATTAGGCATCCCGATAGACGTACATCTTATAGATTCATAAATACCATTTTTTTCTTTATCTTAGACTTTAAAATTCTTGATAAGCTGTTTCATAACGCTAGACAGTTGTCAGCTAAATAGCCTTACATTTGCAGATTAAAGGAAACAACTTGGGTGACAATCAAATAAAATTTACATCATAAGGTACAGAGATAAAAACTCTGATATGCTAGGGGAGACTAAAGATGGATGCCAAATCGAACATAAAATTATAAAAATCACTGGGCATGGTGGCTCACGCCTATAATCCCGGTACACAGGGAGGCTGAGGTGGTGGATCACTTGAGGTCAGGAGTTTGAGACCAGCTTGGCCAACATAGTGAAACCCTATCTCTATTAAAAATACAAAAATTAGCCAGGAATGGTGGCCCATGCCTGTAGTCCCAGCTACTTGAGGGGCTGAAGGAGGAGAATCGCTTGAGCCCGGGAGGCGGAGGTTGCAGTGAGCCGAGATCACACCACTGCACTCCAGCCTGGACAACAGAGTGAGACTCCATCTCAGAAAAAAAAAAATTATAAAAGTCTATCATAGGATTGTATAAGAAGACCAATCTTATTTAGATAGGGACTACTTTTTTTTTTTTCCTGAGACAGAGTTTCACTCTTGTTGCCCAGGCTGTAGTGCAATGGCGTGCTCTTGGCTCACTGCAACCTCTGCCTCCCAGGTACAAGCAATTCTCCTATCTCAGCCTCCCTAAATAGCTTGGATTACAGGTATGTGCCACCATACCCAGCTAATTTTTTTGTATTTAGTAGAGATGGGGTTTCACCATGTTAGTCAGGCTGGTCGTGAACTCCTGACATCAGGTGATCCACCGTCCTTGGCCTCCCAAAGTGCTGGGACTACAGACCCACTGGGCCCACCTGGACTACCTACCTTTTAAACTGGATCTCTGAGCTCTGGGCAGAGCCCACACTGAATCCTGGGTTTCCAAAAATGGAGAATTTTTCTGAGGCTAGACTATCTGATGTTTTTACAGGGTACTTAAAATTTTTTTTTACATTTCTTAATGTCTAAACTACACTCTCTTTTAAAAACCCAAAATGCCCTCTGTTTCAGTAATGATTATAGTAAATAAATCAGGTAACTGGCTAATACAAAAGCAAGCAGTTTAAAAGCCAAGATGTACTTGTCTATTCTCATGTTTGGTGTTCCATAAAGAAAAACAAGTTTCTCCCCCAAAGGGAGTCTGGCGCCTTCTCTGATTTTTAAAGGAATCCCAGGCTATTATAAATTATTTTAGGTCCCTCACGCAGCAGAGGGTACAAGAGAGAGACAGCAGAAGTAAATGAAGAAAACAGAATTCAGTCAACTTAGAAGAAAAAACTTTTGCTCAAAAAAAAAAAAAAAAGGATAGGGTCCTAGGAGAGAAAAAAAACCAAAACATGAAGGCCTTTTAAATACAAACACACACATATGCACACGTACACACATACATCTTGGATGTTAGCTTTTAATTATACTGACTTTAACCATTGAGCTCCTTTAAAAAAAAGTTTTAAAATCTCATTACCATATTTCTTCCGGGACAAATTGCTGCTATTTCAGAAGTACAGCCATTGCTCTTTCAGTGCGGGCTGGCTCGCAGAAAGGTGGCCTTGTTATACAAATAAAGCCCCTTTAGTAGTCAAAATCAAAAATCTGTCCTCTTTTTTTCCTTTGGCTGGTCTTTTGTCCCCCAGCACATGCCCCCCTTTTTGGGGGGTTTACCTGTTTGAAAGGCCTCACTCCCCATCATTTGGAGCTTTCCTTCGGATTCGATCAAGTCAGATCAAGTTGGTCAAAACCAGTGGGAAAAAGACTGAAACAACAAAAACACAAACAGCAACCACAACAAAAAACAGTTAAGCAAAACCAACAATCACACAACTTAAATTACTACTGAGCACTGTAATGCTTCTTCTTCTTCCTTTTCTTATTTAAAGATGGGGTTTCACCATGATGGCCAGGCTGAGTCTTGAACTCCTGACCTCAGGTGATCCACCCACCTCGGCCTCCCAAAGTGCTAGGATTACAGGTGTGAGCCACCGCGTCCGGCCTGAGCGCTGTAATGCTAAGGAGAAATTAAGAGCACCTGGTTGTTAACTTTAGCCAAGACAAAATCTCAATTCAGCTACTTACCTAGGGATGAGTCTCAGGCTGAAGACTGCTCTCTACCATCCTGGAAGCAGGAAAAAAAAGACTCATCTTCACTGTTAGAGGTGAGCTCAAACTCCGTAATGGAGTTATCTGCATTCCATCGTCCTGGAAACAAGAAAACTTGCCTTTCTTATTTTGGAAGCAAGTAAAATTCAAAAAATAGGGAGTTGTATAGCAAAATAAACTTTAAATCTTATCTGGGCCTGGTAGTAGTCCCCGCACTTTGGGAAGCCGAGGCAGGTGGATCACCTGAGGTCAGGAGCTTCAGACCAGCCTGACCAACATAGTGAAACTCCATCTCTACTAAAAATACAAAAATTAGCCAGGCGTGGTGGTGGGTGCCTGTAATCCTAGCTACTCAGGAGGCTGAGGCAGGAGAATCGCTTGAACCTGGGAGGTGGAGGCTGCAGTGAGCCAAGATGGCACCATTGCACTCCAGTGTAGGTGACAAGAGCAAAACTCCATCTCAAAAAAAAAAAAGCTTTAGATCTTGACCAAATTTGGGGAGATCAGGATTCTCTGGAGGGCATGCTCCCAGACCTCAGCAAATTGTCCTATTGGTTTGAACCATTAAATTAGCTCATGCTGGTACCAAGCACCAATAGGAGATTTTTCAAAGATCAGGAGCACCTCCGCTAAAATTTCTTCATGGTTACCAAAATGTGGACCCCCAAAATTTGAGAAAAGTATCAATGAATTTAGAAAATTTATTTTTCCAAGGTTGAGGACATGTGCCTGTGACACAGCCTCAGTGTGAGGTGGCAAGGAAAATGGCTTCAGCCCGGCTAAAATGTAATGGCTTCTCAGGCTCACAGGCTACGTGATAAGGCACTACGATTAATCAGGCCAACGCCAGGTGCAGACACCAGCCTCATTTCAATGGAACCCAAGAACCTGCCGCCCAGCATCTCAAGGACCCTGAGAAGAAACCCCTTGTCTCTAGCTGCTGGCCTTGGCTTCTGAACAAACTGCTTGCTTGCTGATATTGGGAGTTTTCACTGTCTCTAACTGCTGACCTTGGCTTCTGTACAAACTGCTTGCTTGCTTGCAAAATCTGCTTGCAAAGATCCCCAGCGCCCCCCACCGAAACTCCCCTAGTCCCCAGAAGAAGTATTTTTTAGTATAAAAGCCCAGCTCTCCCTCAACTCGGGGCCACGGGTTGGAGAGACGTGAGTCCTCCGTGGTCGCCGGCAATAAAGACCCTGCAATTTGTCATACTTTTGTCTTGGTGCTGGTCTTCTTATCTCGCTAAAAATATAACAGCAGGAAGTCCTAACGACATGTGCCCAAGGTGATCGGGGCACAGCTTGATTTCGTATATTCTAGGGAGACATGAACTATCAATCAACCTTTCCATCGAAGCAAAGGTGGAAAGACTGGAAGCAGGGAGGGGGCTTCCAGGTCACAGATGTATAAGAGACAAATGGTTGGATTCTTCTGAGTTTCTGATTAGCCTCTCCAAAGGAGGCAGTCAGATATGCATTTGTGTCCGCAGAGAGGTGACTAACAAAGCAGCCAAACCATCTTGGACCAGCACTGCCATTTTAAGTTTCACCTTGATCAAAAACTGCCTAAATCCAAAGGGCATCAGCTAATGGCAAAGGTCAGCATGACCATAAACCACAGATAACATCTCTGACCAGGAACATACTGAACCCCTTCCAGACCAGAGACATGCCAGCCCCAAGATAATCTTCGCTCTGACCAGAGACATTCCAACAGTGCCATAAACTTCCCCACACAGAAACACTCCAAGCTCTCTCACCAATACATACTCTCAGTCTGTGAGAGAGAGCACTCCTGACTGAAATCAGCCAGAAGCCCCTCTCATGTTTCTTCTCCAAAATAAACTTGTCTTTGACTGTTGAGCCACTTTTCATTTTTCTGTCCTCTTTCTTTGACTCTTACATTTGGTGCCAAAACGTGGGATGAGTGCTGGGGTAGAGGCTGTCTTGCAACCCAGGAAGCAGTGGACAGCTGCTGCTCATCCCGCTGCATCCTGAGAATCTCTAGCCACCCACCCTGCCTTGTCTCTCACTTTGCTTTTCAAGTGATTTGCATGAGGAGGACAACTAACCTGAAGGGGACTGTGAGGCTAAGGCTGTCGTTATTCTCCAGTGAGCCCTCAAAATCCTCAGGTTTCAGGAACCCACCTCTGACCACCCGCAATGGTATTTCGCGCGCTCTCTCTGTCTCTCTTTCTCTCCTTCATGTGGCTCTAGTCCAAGAGGCCCTTGGCCCTTTGCTGATTCCAACCGGAGCATCCAGCATCAGACACTAATCCAGCTGACTGGTAAGATCTGCCTTCTCCTGGGAAAAGTCAGGTCTGCTGTCCTGGTCCTTGGAGGACCAGTGGGACTAAGCTAGAAGAAACCTTGGGGATGCCTAGTTTCTTCTCAGCTTGACTGTCCTCTTTAGAAAGAGGATTTGGGTCTCTTGTCTTTTGTCTGGGGACACCTAGAACAAAAACAGACACCCTCAGCTTCTTCTCACCAGTCTACATGGGTGCCAAACAATGTCACATTCCTACATCCTCTCCACTGGCCTGCCTCCCTCACAACCTTGCCGAACTTAGCTTATGTGTTTAATTTTTTATTGCAACACAGCCTGGCCAAAATACAGATTAGACAATGACAGCTGATAGCCTGAAAATAGCACCTTTAACTTTCAAATTCTCAGGAATCTGACAACTTTATAACCAGGAACAGCAAATGGCAAGAGGTTCTCTACATTCAGGCTTTCTTCTACTTCTACCTTAGATCCCAACCTCCCTGTGTCAAGCTTGCACCCCTCATGAAATCCTTCTTCTTAATAAAAACCCTCCCTCTGAAATCTTGCTCTGAAACCCTTTTGACCCTGCAGATGAACCCCCTCTGTATTCTCATCCCCCTGCTCTTCACCCATCCAAACCCTCCACCCTGGTGGCCCTCCTGCCCCCAAGCCTTTAGCCCCAAACCCCACTGAACCTCCTTCTCCACCTGTTACCTGTTCAAAAACTGCTCAAATCACCTCTGCCATTCTCCTTCTCCAGAAAGTGGCTGGGATTGAAGGCATTGCTCATGTTTGTGTCCCTTTCTCCACGTCTAATTTGTCGCAGATCAAACAGCATCCAGGATCTTTCTCTGAAAATAATCCCTCTCATTATTGCAGTGAATTCCTCCACACAACCCAATCGAAATGAGCACTCAGCTTATTAAAATGGATATACAAGCCATGAGTATATTCAAAAGGGCTTCACGTTTTTCTCTTCATAAATCTTTTTTTCCTGGAAAAGGTTTTTTTCTGAGTCAACTGAATTACTTTTCTCCACTCTTGGTGCATGTATGAAGATCCCTAAAATGACCTCTAGTGGCCTGGGACTCCTTGAGAAAACAGAAAAGGTGCTACAAATCCTGTTGGGAAAAATCTGTTTTCCTTATGGAACCCCTGGAATTAGAGGTGGATAAGTACCTCTCAAAAATCTGTCTTTGTCTTCCAGCTATACTTGCTTATTAGGCCCTAGAAATGGTTTTCCTAGCCTTGTTCTTAAAGGCCCTCACCTGAAAGCCAATAATCCAATTAGGAAATCAGCAGAAAAAAAAATCTTACAACTACTGAATCTTTTGGTTGTCTGTGTGGCTATGTATGTGTTATGTGTGCGATGTCTATTAAAAGAGCTCTAATTGGCCAGGCGAGGTGGCTCACACCTGTAATCCCAGCACTTTGGGGTGCCGAGGTGGGCAGATCACTAGGTCAAGAGATCAAGACCATCCTGGCCAACATGGTAAAACCCCGTCTCTACTGAAAAATTCAAAAATTAGCTGGGCTTAGTGGTGCACACCTGTAGTCCCAGCTACTTGGGGGAGGCTGAGGCAGAAGAATTGCTTGAACCTGGGAGGCGGAGGTTGCAGTTAGCTGAGATCTGGCCACTGCACTCCAGCCTGGTGCAAGACTCTGTCTCAAAAAAAAAAAAAGTTCTAATTAATTGGCCTAAGAAAAATAAGTGCTTAAATCAAATACTTTTAAGGGAAAAGTAAAAGTTGTGGGACCTTTCAGTTCACGTGACTTTAAAACTTACTGATACAATAAAATTAGAAATGTCTTGAGAGTTGCCAGCATACATTTTTGTTTGCATTTATTGATCAAGTAATTTCATACTTAGCTCGGCCAAATACTAAAAGGTGTCAAAATTTGGCATACAGACTATAAAACTATAACTCAGCCCAAACAGAATAACCTTTGCTTATGTAACTTTTTAATAAATGAAACATTAATATTAGTTTAATAAAGATAGCTACATCTTGAACTGTTTAGTGAAATACCCTAACTTCTAATCTTGTGGCCTTAGGCAGTCTAGTCCACAAACATTAAGGAAGTTTGTGTTGGGAAAGGACTGGTATCATCTTTAATATTAAAGAAAACAAAATTTACATAAAAGAATTTTATATGGTAAATTCTTCATAAAGTAAATTAATTTTTTAAAAGTAAATTAACTGGTTGTTTAAAGAGAGGGATGTTTACAACAAGTCAGAAAGTCGAGGCGTGTCAAAAACTGTCTGTGTAAATCGTGAAAAAAAATTTATAAAAGGGAATTTATACAGGAAATGTTGTCGAATTTAAAAGTGATTAGGCCTGCTGAATGCTTTATAAAATGCCACTATAACTCTTAGCTGTACAGCCTGTCTGCTTTGCAGCTAGGTAAGACCCAGGACATGGAGTTAAATGCTGGAATAAGCCAGACCTTATCTGCACTTCTGTCTAGGTCCCAGGCTCTGCACCTAGCACACAGCAAAGATCCCAAACTAACCAACAAAAGCAAAGGTTGCTGAAAGGTAACAGTGTAACATGTATTTAAGACTATTGAGGCCAGGCATGGTGGCTCACGCCTGTAATCCAAGCACTTTGGAGGCCAAGGCAGGCGGATCACCTGAGGTCGGGAGTTCAAGACCAGCCTGACCAAAATGGTGAAACCCTGTCTTTATTTAAAAAAAAAAAAAAAAAAGACTATTGAAAACACAGTTTGCATATACTTTTAGTAAAAAGATTATAAGGAGACATGAGAATGTGGATTTTTTACTTAGATTAAAAGGCTGAAGAATTGTTTTGAAGGTTTAAGCAAGTATTGAAATGTTAACTGTAAAGGAAATTCTGGGAGTAAACATATTGTCTAAAGTTGAATGGGTGTCATCCAATTTTTCTGTAAATTGGCATTAAAATAAAAGCACAATGGGTTTCTCTTAAACCACTAATCTGCTCTTTAACAAAAATTATAAAGGGTTAAAAAGGGTCTATAAAAATCTTACCTTATGGTCAAACATTTAAATTGGCTAAATGTGTCCACAAAGTGTTATTAAAATTGAGTTTAACATCAATAGCACATTAATATAAAGACAAAATTTGGCTTATTTGGTATAAAATCATACAGAAAACATTGTCAAATATAAAATGGTGTTTTTAGGGCTATATTTGTATAAATATATTATTGATATGTGTTCCAAAGTTATAGGAGACTCCTATAATTCTGATACATCTTAGTGTGCATTATCGGTAATAATTATAGTTGTTAAAATGACTGTGTGCCACAAAGGTAACAGATATCCTTGTCAATTGTAACTTTATGGCTACCCTAAAACTTTTTGCCATCATAAGCTTTTATTTTTGGTCCTCTAGAGACTGAAGTAATAACAAATATTCTTGTCAATTGTGACTATGGCTACCTTAAAACTTTGTCAGGCTGGATGTGGTGGTTCATGCATATAATCCCAGCACTTTGGGAGGCCAAGGTGGGTGGACCACCTGAGGTCGGGAGCTCAAGACCAGCCTGACCAACATGGTGAAAACCCATTGCTACTAAAAATACAAAATTAGCTGGGAGTGGTGGCACATGCCTGTAATCCCAGCTACTCAGGAGGCTGAAGTAGGAGAATTGCTTGAACCTGGGAGGAGGAGATTGTGGGGTGAGCAGAGATCGAGCCATTGCACTCTAGCCTGGGCAACAAGAGGGAACCTCCATCTCAAAATCTCAAAAAACAAAAACAAACAAACAAAAAAAACATTTTTTGTTGTTCATAAATAATTGTTGTTTTGGTCCTCTTTAGAAGGTGATTTTATAATCAGCTATAAAGCTCTAACAGGTGCTCTTGAATACAGGCTTCTGATAACTTTGGAGATTGTGGCATCAGAGTAGAGGAAAACGTCAGGTTTCTTAAAGAACTAAAATGTTCATTAAGGCCGGGCACAGTGGCTCACACCTGTAATTCCAGCACTTTGGGAGGCTGAGGCGGGTGGATCACCTGAGTTCAGGAGTTCGAGACCAGCCTGGCCAACATGGTGAAACCCCATCTGTACTAAAAATACAAAAAATTAGCTGGGCGTGGTGGTGTGAGCCTGTGGTCCCAGGTACTTGGGAGGCTGAGGCATGAGACTCACTAGAACCTGGGAAGCGGAGGTTGGAGTGAGCTGAGATTGTGCCATTGCACCCAGCCTGGAAAACAGACCAAGACTTTGTTTCAAAGTAAAATAAAATGTTTATTAATATCAAGCAGGAGAGAAATTAATTGCATGAACTAAACTAATAGGTGACTGAGTGATCTTTTTAATGTTTTGCTTAAAATATTGCTAATACTTTGTTTTGATTTTCACAGTCTAAGAAACTTTTCTTTTGAGCTATTGACAGCTTTTAACACTTTAGTATACTTCCATGAACAAAATTTGGAGCATACTTGTTTCTCTCTACCTGATTTTCTCCAGAATTTGGAAACTATCTGTGAGTATTCTTAAGTTATGGCAATGTAGTTATTTACATAAGTGCAATAAGAATCTGTTTTGTAACAGGACACAATTGGAGAAACTGGTTATTTTACCAAGGCTTTGACTGGAATGGTGTGCTTTCCTTTAAGGAATCGAACTTGACGTATGAAGCCAATAAAGCCCTTGGAAAACTGGCCTCATATTTTGTGTGCACAGTCCCTATACAGGGCTTCTGATCTGTGGTAAGTAAAGAATGTCACTTTCTAGCAGGCCGGGAGCCCCAGGTTATTTAGGAAACTCAAGAAGAGTTTGGATGGATTTGTACCATTAAATACCTATGAGTTGGTAAATTTTTCTCCTCTCACCAACTCATAGGTATTTAATGGTACAAATCCATTGCTGGGCTTGGCTTTAAAAAGATTTTATCTCAGATTCCTTCTATGGAACAAAGTTCCATCAAAGTCAATTTAAAAGGCTTATGTGGGCCAGGCACGGTGGCTCAGCCTGTAATCCCAGCGTTTTGGGAGGCCAAGGTGGGTGGATCACAAGGTCAGGATATTGAGACCATCCTGGCCAACATGGTGAAACCCCGTCTCTACTAAAATACAGAAATTAGCTAGGTGTGGTGGCCCATGCCTGTAATTCCAGCTACTTGGGAGGCTGAGACAAGAGAATCGCTTGAACCCAGTAGGTGTAGGTTGCAGTGAACCGAGATCGTGCTAGCCTAGGTGACAGAGTAAGACTCTGTCTCAAAAAAAAAAAAAAAAAAGGACTAGGGGCGGTGTGTTCTTTTTTTTTTTTTGAGATAGAATCTCATTCTGTCAATGGCATGGTCTTGGCTCACTGCAACCTCTGCCTCCCAGGTTCAAGCGATTCTCCTGCCTCAGCTTTCCAAATAGCTGGGACTACAGGTGCATGCCACGACACCCAGCTAATTTTTGGTAGATACGAGATTTCACTATATTGGCCAGGCTGGTCTTGAACTCCTGACCTCAGAAGAGCCACCCCCCTCAGCCTCCCAAAGTGCTGGGATTACAGGCATGAGCCACCATGCCTGGCCTTTGTGCCACAACCCACACCTGTGCGTGTGCCACCATACCTGGATAATTTTGTATGTTTTTTTAGTAGAGACTGGGTTTCACGGTGTTGGTCAGGTTGGTCTTGAACACCTGACCTCAAGTGATCCACCTGCCTTGGCCTCCCAAAGTGGTAGGATTACAGGCGTGAGCCACTGCACCTGGCCACCCCTCCTCCTTTTTATCACTATAGGGTCTGGATTGACAGAGCAGGAGCATTGCCATCTTGGATAAGCACTGCCATTTTAAGTTTTGCCTCAGTCAAAAACTGCCTAAATCCAAAGGGCATCAGCCTAATGGCTAAGGTCAGCATGACCATAAACTGGAAATAACGTCTCTGACCAGAAACATACCAAACCCCTTCCCGAACAGAGACATGACAGTCCCAAGATAACCTCCCCTCTGACTGGAGAGATGCCAGCACCAAGATAACCTCCCCTCTGACCAGAGACATTCCAACCCCACCATGAACTTCTCCCCAACACAGAAACACTCCAAGCTCTCTCACCAATAAATACTCTTAGTTTGTAAGAGAGAGCACTCCTGACCGAAATCAGCCAGAAGCCCCTCACAGGTTTATTCACCAAAATAAACCTGTCTTTGACTATTGAGTCACTTTTCATGTTTCTTTCCTCTTTCTTTAACTTTTACAGTGATTTTGAATGGAATGGGAGGCAGATTGGCCCTAAGAAGTTCCCAGCTTGACTTTTCCTTTTAGCTTAGTGACTTGGGGCCCCCAAGATTTATTTTCCTTTCTCACTACCCAGGATTCCTTGGAGAGAGCTGCTCATTGACTAGGCTGCCTAGCCTTTGGCCCATGCCACTGAAGCCCCTGCCTCCATCTCTCTAGCAGGACACACAACACCTTCTGGGAGGTGCCACTGGCATTGTATCATGAGATAGAATAAAACAATAACTACAATAGCCAGGCGTTGTGCACCTGTAGTCCCAAGTTACTTGGGATACTGAAACGGAAGGATTGCTTAAGCCCAGGAGTTGGAGCCTGCAATGAGATTCCAGCCTGGGTGACAGAGTGATCGTACCACAGCACTCCAGCCTAGGTGACAGAGTGAGACCCCATCTCTAAAAAACTTTTTAAAATAAATAAATATTAGAACATGTGGCAAAATAAAATTAAAATAATAACTACAATAGCAACAGCTACTATTTACTGAACACCTTACTCCACCTCATTTAATCACAGCTCTATGAAGTAGGCACTATTCCCATTTTTACTGAGCAAACTAAACTCAGAGAAGTTAAGCAGCTTGCCCATACAGACAGTAAGTGTTGCAGGTGAAATTCAAACCCAGGTCCATTTGGCTATTGGAACCCATGGCCTCACATTCACTGGTCTGCAGAGTAGCACCGTGTACCTTTTACCACCCTGACCTGCTCCTGGGTACTGCCCTCCTGCCTGCAGGCCTGAACACCCAGCCAGGCCCTTGTCCCCCATGACATCCTTCTCCCTCTGGCCAATGAAACCCAACAGATCATGCTACCTAACAAAGGAATCTCTTATGATGACTTGGACCGTGGCATTCATCCTAAATGCCTCCCTTACAGCATGCCCCTTGCTCCTCTGAGAGTTTGGCTCACATTCTTACTGAGTTTTGCTTATGCCTTTTGCCCTTCTTGGATGCCCTTCCCTAACCCTTTAAAGGCCACTCAGTTGAAGTTCCAGAAGACTCCGAATTTCCTCAACCACTCATCTCACACAATTTTGGGTTCCAGAGCCACAAATACCCCCTGCCAAAATCTCCTCTGACTCAATGCCAAGTCAGGAAGCTGCAAAGAGCAAGGAGAACCTGAGTTCCAGTCCTTAGAGGATAGGGAAGGGGAAGAAGGACAGCCGGGCAGCTGTTCCTTTCAGATCCCGAACCATCAGGTTTTATTCCTCCAAATCTTGCTTGGGACAAGGGGTTAAATGATGTTGACAGAAGTGGGGTTGAAGAAAGAGACAGCAGTGGCTGAGAGATTGCCCAACACTTTGGGAGGCTGAGATAAGAGGATTGCTTGAGCCCAGGAGTTTGAGACCAGCTTGGGGCAATATAGCGAGGTCCCATCTCTACAAAACAAAAATTGTTATTATTTTATTTTATATTATTTTATTTTTTGAGACTGAGTCTCGCTCTGTCGCCCAGGTGGGAGTGCAAAGGCATGGTCTCAGCTCACTGCAACCTCCACCTTCCAGGTTCAAGTGATTCTCCTGCCTTAGCCTCCTGAGTAGCTGGGATTATGGGCGCCTGCCACCATGCCCAGCTAATTTTTCGTATTTTTAGTAGAGACGGGGTTTCACTATGTTGGTCACGCTGGTCCCAAACTCCTGACCTCAGGCGATCCTCCCGCCTCAGCCTCCAAAAGTGCTGGGATTACAGGTGTGAGCCACCGCACCCAGCCAGGAGTTGGTTTTATAGGTTGTGGGATGTCAGTGGAAAGCTACAAAAGTTTAGGGTGGTTCTTTGCAAGCTAGGGGGGGTGGAAGTGGGTTTGCAAGCTGGGTGGGGGGTCCTCTGGTGTGGAGTCATGAGGTTACAAAGGCCAATGGCCTTATCAGTTGCGACAGGAATAAGGAACAATAGAGAATATCTTAAAGTTAAGTAGGAGCAGCAGGGGTTAATCCTTCCTTCCAGCTACTTCAGGTTTTCTTTTCTTTTCTTTTCTTTTTTTTGAGACAGAGTTTCTCTCTTCTTATGCAGGCTGGAGTGCAGTGGCGCCATCTCGGCTCACCGCAACCTCCACCTCCTGGGTTCAAGCGATTCTCCTGCCTCAGCCTCCCGAGTAGCTGGGAGTACAGGCACGCGCCACCATGCCCAGCTAATTTTTGTATTTTTAGTAGAGACGGAATTTCACCATGTTGACCAGAATGGTCTCGATCTCTTGACCTCGTGATCCACCCGCCTCGGCCTTCCAAAGTGCTGGGATTATAGGCGTGAGCCACCGCCGCGCCCGGCCCTACTTCAGGTTTTCTAATTCCGGAAAGCCCTCCAGAGGTGTACATGCGGTTCATGGGGGTCGCCAGGCTGTCCACTGTGTGGTCAGACCTTTCACAGGGTTCAAGCGATTCTTCTGCCTCAGCCTCCCTAGTAGCTGGAATTACAGGTGCCTGTCACCACACCAGGCTAATTTTTGTATTTTTAGCAGAGACGGGGTTTCACCATGCTGGCCTGGCTGGTCTCGAACTTCTGACCTTGTGATATGCCCGCCTCGACCTCCCAAAGTTTACACCTCCCTGGGATTACAGGTGTCAGCCACCGCGAACAGCCAAAAAATTATTTTTAATTAGCTGGGGTGTGGTGGCATGGGCATGAGGTCCCAGCTATTTGTGTGCTGAGGCAGGAAAATCGCCTGAACTCAGGAGACCGAGGCTGCAGTGATCTGTGATTGTGCCACTGGGTGACAGAGTGAGACTCTGTCTCAAAACATGTGGTGAGCGAATTCCAACTCCTCTCTGAACCCGGGCTGAGTCCCTTCGCTGTGAGATTAAGCAGATGAGTGGGAGCCCAGCGTCTGGCGCCGAGTGAAGGCAGCCATTGTGAGTTCCTGGGCTGGGGAAAGGAGGCTCAGTGCCCAAGGACGTGACCGAACCTGACGCCCTGGGAAGGAGCAGCGCGGCGACCCCGCGGTATCCTAGGCGACAGGGTGTGGGCGAGAGGGTGAGGAGTCAAAGGCGGAGTTACGGGCTCCGCCCTCTTTCTCCCGCTCGGCTGGTGCACAGTCTCCGCGTGGTTCTCACAACCCGCAGCTCAACTCAGTGAGACCCGGTGGTCCCGAGGCTGCTCCTGGCTGGGGTGGCGCTGCAGGGAGAACCGCGAGCTCTCAGGGGTCGGCCGGTGACTTCTTTCCGGAAGAAAGCGAGGAACGCGCTCTGCAGGAAAAACTGGACTCCGCAAAATTCCAAGGATCAGCCCAGGACTGAGAGCCCCAAGTCCCCAACTACAAGTGAGCGGTCCCAAAAGGACAAATCCAGGTCGCCATCCGGAGCGCCATGGCCGCGCCCGCCCTTCGTTTGTGCCACATCACCTTCCACGTGCCCTCGGGGCAGCCCCTCGCCCGGGACCTGCAGCGCCTCTTCAGCTTCCATCCCCTGGCTTCGCGGGAGGCAGACGGCTGGCGGCAGCTGGCCCTGCGCAGCGGCGACGCGGTCTTTTTGGTAAACGAAGGCGCGGGGCCAGAAGAGCCGCTGTACGGCCTGGACCCGCGTCACGCAGTGCCCAGCGCCACGAACTTGTGCTTCGACGTGGCGGACGCCGGCGCCGCAGCCCGGGGGCTGGCAGCGCTGGGCTGCAGCGTGCCCGTCCCTCCGGTTCGCGTGCGGGACGCGCAGGGTGCCGCCACCTACGCCGTGGTCAACTCACCCGCCGGCAACCTCAGCCTGACCTTGTTGGAGCGCGCCGGCTACCGCGGACCCTTCCTGCCCGGCTTCAGGCCCGTGCTCTCAGCGTCTGGCCCCGGGTGGGTCAGCCACGTGGACCACCTGACCTTGGCCTGCACCCCCGGCAGCTCTCCCACACTTCTGCGCTGGTTCCACGACTGCCTGGGCTTTTGCCACTTGCCGCTGAGTCCAGGTGAGGATCCCGAGCTAGGCCTCGAAATAGCAGCAGGGTTTGGGCTTGGGGGACTGAGGCTCACAGCCCTGCAGCCCCAGGCAGGCAGCATTGTCCCTACTCTCGTGCTGGCTGAGCCCCTGCCAAGAGCCATGGCAGGACAGGACCAAGTGGAGCAGTTCCTGGCCCGGCACAGGGGGCCAGGGCTGCAGCACGTGGGGCTGTATACGCCTAACATCGTGGAGGCCACTGAAGGGGTGGCAACTGCTGGAGGCCAGTTCCTGACTCCCTCTGGAGCATACTACCAGCAGCCAGAGAAGGAGAGACAGATCCGAGCTGCAGGGCACCAGCCTCATCTGCTTGCCCGACAGGGGATCCTGCTAGATGGTGATAAAGGCAAGTTTCTGCTTCAGGTCTTCACCAAGTCCCTTTTTACTGAGGACACTTTCTTCCTGGAGCTGATTCAGAGGCAGGGAGCCACTGGCTTTGGTCAGGGCAACATCAGAGCCCTGTGGCAGTCTGTACAGGAGCAAGCTGCCCGGGCTGCCCGGAGCTAGGAAGCCTAAGGAGGCCCAGAGCTGGCTGCAGCCAGCTGTCCTGTGCTCTGGGGAGGTCAGCACGGAACTTAACATTCACAGGAGTCCCAACTAGTGAAAAGCTTTGCCTCCCGAAAGTAGGTATGACTTCCATCTCATCAGTACCTGCCAGAAGCTGTGTCTCTCACTGGGCTCCAAAGAGGTGGGACTTTTAAAAATGAAAATGTTTCTTATATACAGTCTATAATAAATATGAAAGATACAAAGAACGATAAAATAATTACATAACTAGAAAACAGAACAAAGTATTGGTTAATACTGTGGAATCCTCGTGTCCCACTGATTCTATTTCCTCCCACCCATTCCTCAAATCCTGTCATTATTAGCTATTTGCTTTTCTGTATTGTTTCACTCTGTACATAACATAGCCCAAAATAAATGATTTCGTACTTGAGGTAGGAATTTAAAACAGAAGAAATCTTCTGTGCTTCCTCTCCCCCTAGGGAGCAACCACTGCAGGTGGGGAAGGGCTGAGTGAGAGTTGAGCCCAGCTACCTGCTCCAGAGTGATGCCACCGCTCCAACCAGCTGACCTGAGACCTAGACAGAGGGTGGTGGGTGTCAGCCAGTGGCAGGTGCTCCCTGCAGCTCCCTTGCCTTTCTCCTGGGGGATGGAGGACAGATCAGTCTGGACAGAACATGGATCCATCCCGTCTGCCCAGGGCTGGCTGGGAGTTCAGCCAGAGGAAGTCAGGACCAAGCACAATGTCACTTTCTGGGTCCCTCCCTCAGATGTGAGGAGTGAGGGGACTAGGGAGAGGGTGGAAGGCTCCAAAATAGCTACAAAAGGGCAGACATGGTGGCTCATGCCTGTAATACAAACACTTTAGGAGGCCGAAGTGGGAGAATCACTTGAGTTCAAAACTGGCCTGGGAAACATAGCAAGACCCACATCTCAAAAATAAAACACAAAATAACTACAAAAATAAGCACTTTATTAACAACAGGATTCTTAGGGAATGGGAGCTTTCAGAGGTGTCACTGGGCTGCACTTTTGAGGCTGGGTGCATCAGTGGAGATGTGAGGCCGAAAGAAATCATCCAGGACTTGCTGGCCCATGCTGGGCTTTTTCCGACTGGATGGAGAGGACACCTGGGACCTTTTGGAACCCTGTGAAAAAATGGAAGGAGGGATGCCTTGTAATAGTGGGGGAGCAGACAATCCTCTCCTTGCCCTCCTTCCCTTTCCCCACAGATAGCTCAGGCTTAGCCTGGAATGCTGTAGAGCTTTCATCCTGCCTCAGTTATCTGCCCTACCAATCAACTCTCCAAAAGGTTGGCTGAGGGAATCAAATTGTCCTAAAAATGCAAATCTGAGTCCTCTCTTCACCATTTAAAATGGGTCAGCAGCCTGGGGCTCACACCCTGACTGACCCAGCAGGCTCTGCTGACCTTCAGCTAAAGCAACTGCTCACAGCTCCTTAAGCACTACTGCAGCCTGCACTGGGCCCCACCTTTGCTCACACACTACTCTTGGGACCAGAAAGAACATTGCTATGGCTGAGTCCCCTCCCAAACCTGAAGAAATGATTGATTTCTAGGACCCAGATTACCAGCTGCTTCCTCCAAACAGCCTTTCCTGATCCTTGCCTCCCAGATAGAACTGATGGCTCCCATGGATGGGTGTGCGGCTCACGGCTGTAATCCTAGCATTTTGGGAGGCAGAGGCAGGTGGATCACTTGAGGTAAGGAGTTTGAGAGCAGTCTAGCTAACATGGTGAAACCCTGTCTCTACTAAAAATACAAAAATTAGCCAGGCATGGTGACAGGCGCCTGTAATCCCAGCTACTCAGGAGACTGAGTTAGGAGAATCATTTGAATCCAGGAGGCAGAGGTTGCAGTGAGCCAAGATCAGGCCACTGCACTCCAGCTTGGGCGACAGAGTGAGACTCCATCTCAAAAAAAAAGGACTGATGCTCCCCAGTTCATATCCCACAAAACCCAGCACATGACAAACCTGTGACACTGGATCGTCCTTATCAATTTGGTCCTTTCCCTCTACCCTGCACCCTCCCACTGCAACGTCTCCAGGTCAAGACCTAGTCCTCTCTCCAGTGAAGCCTGGAGTACAGAATGTTCACCCAGACATGCATCAATTAACTGACTAAAAACCCATGGACTCAGGCCTGGGGAGACATGGCTGGGAGAGGGCTAAGAGACTTACCTTGCAGGTCCCTGGCTGTTGGCCCTCATACACACGGAAAACCTAGTCAAGAAGACAGGGAAGACAGGGCTGGCACTTTTTCCAAAAGAGCCAAACTTCACGTCCCAGTACATTTTTTTTGGCCAGGCATGGTGGCTCATGTCTGTAATCTCAGCATTTTGGGAGGCCAAGGTGGGCAGATAACTTGAGGTCAGGAGTTCAAGACCAGCCTGGCAAACATGGTAAAACCCCATCTCTAAAAATACAAAAAAATGGCCAGGCGCAGTGGCTCACGCCTGTAATCCTAGCACTTTGGGAGGCCGAGGTGGGTGGATCACCTGAGGTCAGGAGTTCAAGACCAGCCTGGCCATCAGGGTGAAACCCCATCTTTAAAAAAATAATAATAAGAAGAAGAAGAAATCAATTAGCTGGGCATGGTGGTGTGCACATGTAGTCACAACTACTGGGGAGGCTGAGGTGGAAGAATTACCTGAGCCCAGGAGGTGAAGGCTGCAGTGAGCCTTGGCAGCACCACTGCACTCCACCCTGGACAGCAGAATGACATTGTCCCAAAAAACAGAAATTTCATACTGATTAGTATTCACCTCCTATACTTCTACCCCTTGCCCACTCCTACACAACCATTAATCTATTTGCTGTTTATAAATTTGACTATTCTAGACATTTTGTATAAATGGAATCATATAATATGTGGCCTTTTGTGGATGGCTTGTTTCACTAACAATGATTTAAAGGTGTAGCATATATGAGTATTTCATGCCTTTTCATTGTCAAATAATATTCCATTATATGACTATGTCATATTTAACTTATCCATTTGCCAGTTGGTGGACATTTGGGTTGCAGTGAGCGGAGATGACAACACTGCACTCCAGCCTGGGCAACAGCTGGATATTTTTCTAGCCCACTACAATAGCTGGGCGAAGCATATTGTTCTAGCCCATTACCTAGAGTCACTCCCACTTGGAATTTTATTATTTCTGAGCCTTCCTAGAAGCAGGCAGAGTAGTAATTGCCATTTGGTTTGTTTTGTTGTTGTTGTTTTGAGACAGGGTCTCACTCTGTTGCCCAGGCTGGAGTGCAGTGGTGTGATCTCAGCTCACTGCAACCACTTTTTGGCTATTATAAGTAACTGCTATAAGTATTAATTTGCAAATTTTTGTGTAGATCTGTGTTTTCACTTCACTTCAGTAGCTATCTAGGGATGGAATTACTGTTTCATATGGTAAGAAAACTTCATATCCACCCCCACCAAAGAATAAAGATTAACAGGCCTGGCGCGATGGCTTATGCCTGTAATCCCAGCACTTTGGGAAGCCAAGGCAAGTGGATTAGCTGAAGTCAGGAGTTTGAGACCACCCTGGCCAACATGGTGAAACCCTATCTCTACTAAAAATACAAAAATTGGCCATGTATGGTGTGCGCTCCTATAATCCCAGCTACTTGGGAGGCTGAGGCACAAGAATCGCTTGAGGCTGGGAGGCAGAGGTTACAGTGAGACAAGATTGCATCACTGAGCTCCAGCCTGGGTGACAAAGCGAGACTCTGTCTCAAGGAAAAAAAAAAGGAAGATTAACAGAGAAGAAAGTTATGTTATCCTGATGGCTGCTAAATATAGTCTTACTAGGATTATCACGAAGAGATTTTTAACAAATGATTCAGCCTTGATTCTTCAAGACCAAGAACCCAGGTCTGTTCTCTTTTTTTCTTGACAGTTCTAAACATGACCACCAGCAGAAGTGTTTAACATTCCTTCGAAGCATATTTTTCTAGCCCACTACCTAGGGTCACTCCCATTTGGAATTTTGTGATTTCCGAGCTTTCCTAGAAGCAGGCAGAGTAGTAATTGCTATTTTTTGTCATTGTTGTTGCTGTTTTTTGAGACAGGGTCTCACTCTGTTGCCCAGGCTGGAGTGCAGTGGCGTGATTTTGGCTCACCGCAACCTCTGCCTGCTGGGCTCAAGCGATCCTACCATCTCTGCTAACGTTGGCTCAGGCCACCACACTCAGCTAATTTGTATTTTTTTGTAGAGGCGGGGTCTCCCTATGTTTCGCAGGCTGGTCTTGAACTCCTGGGCTCAAGTGATCTGCTGGCCTTGGCCTCCCAAAGTGCTGGGATTACAGATGTGAGCCACAGCATCTGGCCCAGTCATCCCTATTATATGATTTGTGAGGTTTTGTGTTTTCAAAGCCATAGTATCCAGTTAGTGAAATAATCAGGGACTTCTTGGACACTGACTCTCCACAAAGCAAAGTGGCAACAAAAGAAAGGTAAGACAGAGCTCCTGTCCTAGAGGCGTGTACAAGCCTATTGGGAAGAAAAATGAAATTGCAACTCAAAACATCACAAAAGTGTACAAACATTTTCAGCAAGTCATTGTCTGCAGAGCAGTGATAGCCAAAGTTTCCACGTCAAAGCAAACATAGACTCTAGACCTATCTGTATGGACACTGGGGTGAACAAAGGGGCCTGCTGAGGAGAGGCCCCTGGCCTGTGATGGCCGGGCACCCCAACCTCCCTAATCTCAGTACCTCCTCTCACTGATGACCCATTGGGCCACATCCAAGTGGCAGCACACTATGGAAATCTCTTTTTTTTTTTTTGAGATGGAGTTTTGCTCTTGTTGCCCAGGCTGGAGTGCAATGGCTCGATCTTGGCTCACTGCAACCTCTGCCTCCCAGGTACAAGCAATTCTCCTTCCTCAACCTCCTGAGTAGCTGGGATCACAGGCATGCACCACCACGCCTGGCTAATTTTGTATTTTTAGTAGAGACGGGGTTTCTTCATGTTGGTCAGGCTGGTGTTGAACTGCCGACCTCAGGTGATCCACCTGCCTTTGCCTCCCAAAGTGCTGGGATCACAGGCGTGAGCCACCACGCCTGGCCAACCTGTGGAAATCTCTGGTTTATAGGATAACTTTCAAACATTTTTACGTGGCATTCAAGGCCCTCACAAACTGGCCTTAATCTCCCTTTCCAACCATTTCTCCCATGAGCCCTCAATACCTAATAACCTGTCAGCCCACTGTCTTCAGAACATTCTGGGTACCCTTCCTAAAATGTGTACCTTCCCTAAAACGAGCCCTCAGTCAGTATTTATTCACTGGTTGATTCTCATCCTACATTTTCTCTCACATAACTCACTAACTATTCAGATTCCTTCAGGTCCTCATCAAGTCCCCCGTCCTGGAGAGGCCTTCTCTGTCCCTCTAGCCCACAGGAGTTGTTTCTTTCTCTGCATGCTCATGTCTCTTAGTACGGACTCGGCATCTTTGACTCGTGAAAATACATGGCCTCATAGTGATTACACTTCCAAGAGTATAATTGTGGCCTGCCCAGCCAGAGCCTAGACCAGCTCCTTCAGGGCATATATTGTGTCTCCAGCTGGGTGTCCATAGCACCTTCAGGAAGCCTGGGTAAAAGGATCAGGGAAGTGGGCCAGCCTAGATGGGTGCTCGGTGCAATGCTGCCACAGTGCCATACGACCTGCTTTTCATTGATTACCTGTTACTTCGGTACTTAGGTATTTACGTGCTTTCTCAGAATCTTTAAACAAAACCCAAACACCATCTTGACAGAATAGCATAAATTGAAACTATCCTGGACTGAACCAGGGTGTAAAGGTGGCTACATTAACCCACAGAAGGCTGAGAGAGAGAACAAGTTAACAGGCCCCTCTGTCTGCTCTGCAGTAGCAGAAGGAGAAAGAGAGGGAAGGGGAGAGGAAGAAGGAAGAGGGAGAGAAGGGTTTTTGTTTGTTTGTTTGTTTTTTGAGACGGAGTCTTGCTCTGTTACCCATGCTGGAGTGCGGTGGTACAATCTCGGCTCACCACAACCTCCGCCTCCTGGGTTCAAGCAATTTTCCTGTCTCAGCCTTCCCAGTAGCTAGATACAGGTGCACACCAACATGCCCGGCTAATTTCTGTTTCTATTTTTGAGTAGAGACAGGGTTTCACCTTGTTGGTCAGGATGGTCTCGATCTCCTGACCTTGTGATCTGCCTGTCTAGGCCTCCTAAAGTGCTAGTATTACAGGAGTGAGCCACTGTACCTGGCCAACAGAATTTCTTTGTTTTTTTTTTTTTCAAATTTTTTTTAATCTCTCTCTTTTTTTTTTTTATAGAGATGGGGTTTCACCAAGTTGGCCAGGATGGTCTCCATCTCCTGACCTCTTGATCTGCCCGCCTTGGCCTCCCAAAGTGCTGGGATTACAGGTGTGAGCCACTACGCCTGGCCCTCAATTTTTTTTTTTTTTTTTTAATGGATGAGAGGTTTTAATGTTGCCCATGCTGGCCTCGAACACGTAGCCTTGCCTCCTCAAGTGCCAGGACAACTGGCCTGAACCACCATGGCTCCCAGAAGAGGGAGAAAAGGGAAAAGAGGGAGAGTAGGGGGAGGAAGAAGAGGAGAGACAGTTTCACCATGTTGCCCAGGCTGCTCCTAAACTCCTGGGCTCAAGCGATCTGCCTGCCTTGGCCTCCTGAAGTGCTGGGATTACAGGTATGAGCCACAGTGCCCAGCCTAGCAATTTGGTTTTCTACTTACTGATTCCAAAATCTGCCCAGAAAGCACTTGTGATCCTGGGCACTTGGAACCACAGGTTGGCCACCCCAGTCCTAACGGCACCTGTGTTCATGGCTTCTCTTTTCTAGAAACACGGCCAAAAGGTATTAGATCAAAAAGGAAATGATGGACTTTTGGGAAAATAGAGAAAAAGAGGCTGGGCATAGTAGCTCATCCTTGTGATCACAACATTTTGAGAAGCCAAGGCAAGATGATCACTTGAGCCTCGGAGTTTGAGACCAGCCTGGGCAACAAAGTGAGACCCCTGTCTCTACAAAAAAATGTAAAAATTGGCTGGGTGTGGTGGCAGGTGGCTACACTCCTAGCTACTTGGGAGGCTGGGGTGGCAGGAGGATCGTTTGAGCCCAGAAGGTCGAGGCTGCAGGGAGCCATGAGTGCGCCACTGCACTCCAGCCTGGGCGACAGAGCCAGACTCTGTTTCAATAAATAAACAAATAGCTGGGTGCGGTGGCTCACACCTGTAATCCCAGCACTGAGGGAGGCTGAGGCAAGGGGATTACCTGAGGTCAGGAGCTCGAGACCAGCCTGGGCAACATGATGAAACCCTGTCTCTACTAAAAATACAAAAATTAGTTGGGCCTGATGGCAGGCACCTGTAATCCCAGCTACTCAGGAGGCTGAGGTAGGAGAATTGTTTAAACACAGGAGGTGGAGGCTGCAGTGAGCTGAGATCACGCCACTGCTCTCCAGCCTGGGCGACAGAGAGAGATTCCCTCTCAAAATAAATAAACAAAATGGCCAGGCGTGGTGGCTCACGCCTGTAATCCCAGCACTTTGGGAGGCTGAGGCTGGGGGATCACAAGGTCAGGAGTTCAAGACCAGCCTGGCCAACACAGTGAAACCCCATCTCTGCTAAAAATACAAAAATTAGCTGGGCACTGTGGTATGCGCCTGTAGTCCCAGCTAGTCGGGAGGCTGAGGCAGGAGAATCGCTTGAACCTGGGAGGCGGAGGTTGCAGTGAGCCGAGATCGCGCCACTGCACTCAAGTGTGGGTGACAGAGCGAGACTTCATCTCTATATAAATTAATTAATAAACAAAATACAGAGAATCAAGAAGGGAAGTGATGTTCATTTGTGAATGTGCCAGTGCTTGCAGCGGGTCATGCATTGTGGCAAAACTGTGACCAAGGTCAAAAGGAGTCCTCAGCCAGCTCACCTTGCAGGAGAGTAGGCAGGTGAAAACAATAAGAAGACGTTTTAGCTGCGGAAGAATAGAACCAAGAGCGTGATGCCTTGCCTTTGTACTTTAAACTTGTTACACTTCATTGGATGGGAGAAATGAGCCTGGCAGAAGTTGCAGCTGAGACTAGTACAGTGACCTCTGCACCCAGGGCTTGGAGTGAGAAGAGGAGTGGGGGTTCTGGATCCATAGCAGCTGATGGAATTTGTGCCCTCCCCTGCCCACCCCCCAGCTGCGTTGGGAATGCCACCACCCTGGGATCCCTGGCTAACACAGCTGAGGGAGACACTGAGGGAAGTAGACCACCCTCCCGTCTCAAGGAAATGTTGCTTTACCACGCACTAGTGGCGGCGGCTGCAATAGGGCAGAAAGCTTAGCCTGAGCGTCATCCCATTTTGCCAGATTTCAGGAGCCACGTCAGAGCTCTCGTTTCAGTAACCATGGTGTCAGCTGCGGGACTCTGGAGGCATCCAGCAGGAGGGGTGTAGACTCTTCCAGCCTCAGTTCGGCTTCTGTAAGTGAGGTAGGCGTATCCCGGGCTACCGCTTCGGATCTACATGTGCATTCCTGGCACTCAGGTTCAAAGCAGGGGAGTGGCCTCTGTCAAGAGTGAAGAAGCTGAAGAAGCCCATCAAGGAAGATGAGACACCATGTGGAATGGCATCATGAATACCCTAAGCAAAGGAAGCAGGATGAGTGGGTAACATATATGTAAATATTCAATATTACATTACAATATGACATGATCAGTGTAATAATAAATATGTATAGGACACTGTGGATGGAACTAATGAAGGCCCTGTGTACAACTAACCAAGTTGACATTGGACATCTCCAAGCCACAGGATTGTGCAGTGTCTAAGGTGGCCCTGTACTTAACCAGGTATATGTTATTAGCCCCATGTTAAGAAGCAGTGGCATATTATAGTGGACACTATGCACATTAAAACACAAAAAATCAATAAATCTTGGCCTTGAATCCTGACTTAGAAAAGTAAGTATCTGGGCCGGGCGCAGTGGCTCATGCCTGTAATCCGAGCACTTTGGAGGCCAAGGTGGGTGGATCACCTGAGATCGGTAGTTCAAGGCCAGCCTGACCAACATGGTGAAACCCCATCTTAAAAAAAAAAAAAAAGTTAAAAAAAAAAGACAAGTAAGTATCTGCTGTATGATCTTGGGCAAATTCTGGTTGACATTCTGTAAAATGGGAATATTACCTATTTCAAGGTATTGTCACATTGTGATAATACATGTAATGGCTTACTCAGCACTGTTCCTGATACGTAGTAAATAATTTTAAAAATGTTAGCAAATGTATTTAAGCACAGGGAAACAAACCCAGAAAGAATTATTTGACCATATCAAAACCAATGACAAAAGTGAAACCCAAGCCTGAATCTTTTGGTTCTCAATTGGCCAGTGGGTTGTCTCCCAAGGAAGCAATTCCCAAAACAAGAACTGTTTGGGAAAACTGTAACTGGATTTGCTTACACATGCAGCAGCAAACTTCAGTGAGCACCTGCCCCTATTTTCAGGAGCAGTGGAAAAGCACACTTACTCCACACAGGTAAGAAGCGGTTTTCTTCCTCCGAAGCCCTCCTTCCCCGGCCTTCCATTGGAGATCGGAAGGTCTCAGAAAAACGAGAGAGTATGTCACTATTTTCAAGTTTTCAGATCTTCTCTAATCTGCAAATTTAGGTGATCCAAGCTCTGGAAAGAGCGTCGTCACACTTGCACCTTTTTTTTTTTTTTTTTTTTTTTTGACAGAGTCTCACTCCGTCGCCCAGGCTGGAGTGCAATGGCACGATCTCAACTCATTGCAACCTCCACCTCCCAAGTTGAAGCGATCCTCCTGCCTTAGTCTCCTGGGTAGCTGGGACTACAGGCGGCGCCACCACGCCAGCCTGATTTTTGTATTTTTAGTAGAGTTGGGGTTTCGCCGTGTTGGCCAGACTGGTTTCCTGACCTCAGGTAATCTGCCCACTTCGGCCTCCCAAAGTGCTGAGATTACAGCAGGAGCCACCGCGCCAGCCACTTTTGACTTTTTTGGCCGGCAAGCTTCCATCTGGAGCCTAGGCTCTCTTCCTTAGGTGCCCACAGCCCCAGCGGTGCACAGGCTGCTGAGCAGCTGCAGGTGTGCGGGGCTGGGAGCCCACGAGGGCTGCGTGTCCTGCGTGGAGCACAGCCCCAGCGATCCTAGGAGGCAGCCCTGAGTTCGCACCGTCTCATTCCTCTTTGTCTGAGCTCGGTAATAGCACTGCAAACATAATGAGAAAATGAAAACTGTTTACCAGAACTGCTTTCAGAGAGAGAGCTGGAAGCGTTGGAGGCAATTCTTTGATAAGCTGCTTTGAGATGTGGTGGGGGGGGTGATACTCTCATGGGGCAAACTTAATCTGTAATAGCAAAGGATCACCAATCTGCCTTCCAAAAATGTCCCCGGATTGCAAGGCTGCGTTTCTCAAGAGAATGGCAGTTTGCCCTCAAAGGAGGAGTTTGGTCACTGTCCCCAGGGAGGCGTCTTTGACGTTTTTCAACCTTCGGCATCAAGCCTATCAGTGTCCGGGTGGCTACCTATTAAGCTGCCCTGATTATTAACTGCGCCCACGTCCAGACAGCATCAGGGTTGTGGTTCTGCCAGCCCTTCTCTTTGCAGTCCTCGGCGCCTGTCAAAGTTGAATGCCATCCACGTCCCTTTTGGTTCCAGCCACAGAGGCGTGCTCCGCAGCGCCGCCCTCCGGCAGTCCGCGCCGGCCCAGGGTGCTCCCCGGCTCCCAGGCGCCGCCCCGAGGCGCCGCGCATCCGCCCCTCGCTTCAGCCAGCCCCTGTGCTTCCAGGTCTCTGTTCTGGGCTCTGTCCTCCAACCAGGATTGAGAGTCAGGGGAGTCTCCAGCCAATATGGGAAGTCTCTAGCCACTGTTCTTTGGGGAGACCTACAAGGAGATGTGTCGATTGCCTGCCGGTTCTCTTCCCTTTTTTCTTCCACCACGGTTGCTCGGTGGGAGAAAGTCTCAAAGACAAGAATATTATGATTCGCCAGGCGCGGTGGCTCAAGCCTGTAATCCTAGCACTTTGGGAGGCTCAGGTGGGTGGATCACCTGAGGTCAGGAGTTCAAGACCAGCCTGGCCATCATGGTGAAACCCTATCTTAAAAAAAAAAAAAAAAAAATATGATTCAAGGGAACTTTCCGTCAAGGGTACGGAGGAAATACAGCAGAACACTGGAGAGAGGAAGAACTAATCTGGCGTTAAAAATCAAGTTGCTTTTT
>PVKP010029035.1:0-29431 GCA_004027715.1 Plecturocebus donacophilus
GCCTTTTTTTTTTTTTTGAACCAGAGTCTCACTCTGTTGCTCAGGCTGGAGTGCAGTGGCATGATCTCAGTTCACTGCAACCTCTGCCTCCCAGGTTCAAGTGACTTTCATGCCTCACACTCCCCAGTAGCTGGGATTACAAGTGTATGCCACCACACCTGGCTAATTTTTGTATTTTTAGTAGAGACAAGTAGCCAGTACTACAGGGGCACACTACTGCACCTCGCTAAATTTTTCTTTTTTTCTTTTTAGAGACGGGGGTTTTACCATGTTGGCCAGGCTGTTCTCAAACTCCTGACCTCAGGTAACCCACCTGCCTCGGCCTCCCAAAGTGCTGGGACTACAGGCCACTGTGCCCAGCCAGATTTTTCTTTCTTAATGGTTATTCTGACACCAGCTGGCTTACTGTTACACAGTTCTGACACCGACTGCCAGAGTTAGTACAGACTTCACAAGATAAAGGGCAAGATCCCCAATAAGACTGCCCTTAAGACTCCAGGTGCACTTCTGACCAACTGTCTATACAAATTTGAGAGTTGCCACAACCCTCTCAGGTTTAGTAGAATAACTTACAGAACTCAGAAAGGTGCTGCACTTAAAATTATAGTTTTAGCTTGATGCAAATCAGAACCACCCAACTGAAGAGACACATAGGGTGAAGGTCTAGAAGAGTCTCAAATACGAAACTTTGTGCACTCTCTCAGTGGAATCAAGGCCTGTCACCCTCCTACCATATTGAACAGTTCATCAACTAGGAAGCTCCACTGAGCTTCAGTACAGTGTTTTTATTGGGGTTTCATTATGAAGGCATGATTGGTTGAATCTTTGACCTCATGATTCAACTCAATCTCCAGTCCTGTGTGCTTCCCCACCCAGGTCAGGCTGGCTCAGAGCCCCAAACCTCTAATCACAAAGTGGTTGGTCTTTTCTGGTGACCAGCCCCTATCTTGAGTCTTCTCATCTCTTAGCATAAACTGGGGATTGACCTGAGGGGCTCATGAGTAACAAAGACACTCCTATTATTCAGTAAATGGTAAGGATTAGAGTCTCCTCCCAGGAACCAGGGACAAAGACTGGCTGTATTCTTTATTATTCAGCTGTGGTGTATAAGAAGTAGTGTGCCTTTTAAATCATGATATATTAGACTTAATGAAATAATGGTTACTTTAAAACATAACTTTTTTAGGTCTCTTGGTGTGAATAAGTTAATACGCAATGTCTTGAGCTCTCTTCTGCATAAATTGTTTTAACTATATGTAAAATAATTTGGTTTGCCTGAAAAGAAGAACCTAGATTTTATGAAACCAACACAGGTTCCTACCCTGATGTTGTTGTGTACTAATTGTGTGACTCTGAATCTCGTTTTCCTTATTTGCAGAATAAATGTAGTTTTATAATAATTAAACACTTTTAGCATAGTGTCAGTTATTAAATAAACATTTGTTGAAGTATCCTTATTGTTTCTATTTGTATTATCTGTACTACTGATTTTAACATTTGCAAATTTTACCTTTATAGGCAGTCAAGGATTGAGTTTTAATCTGAATTTGATGCAGAGCATGGTACTGCACCTTGTTAGGGTCTTGATTAGATGTGTTTGATTTTAGTAGTGTAAGGGTTGGCCTCCACTATTAACTAAAACTTTTGTGAAATGATACTTGGAATGAAATTTACTCTTCTCTTACATATATCTTAACTATGGGAACTGCTTAGAATAACTAATATAGAAGGATTCTACTCTTGGCTAAGAGGTATAATCAGCTGTTAATAGCATTGCTGTATCTGTTGGCTGGTTTGGAAGGAAATTACCATATACACGTATATTCAAATTTACGTGGACTATAGTAGTTCTTAGAAGCATTCCAAGCAAACCAAAACTTTTACTCCAAAACTACTGTTTCCTTAAAACAGTAGTAGAAGTAGTTCAAATGCTCAGTGGAACTTTTTGTTGCCAGCATTACTTTCTCTTGCGCCTTTTTTGCAGTATATAATTTCCTTTTGATTTGTGAGAGATTTCACAAACAGCTAATTACCAGACTATTAAACTTTTGGAACTTTGAAACACAAAATTGAGTTGTAAGTGCGTTACGTTTTTCTCCCCGATACTGTCTACTCTCTTCAGCCGGTGACTTTGATGAGTAAATGGAATTAGTCCTTCATTTTACTTATTTCTGTACTTCTTGAAATATTACTTATTTACTTAGAAGAAAGAAAATACTTTCTTAGAGTAGAAATGTATGCGGAGGGCTGGGCACGGTGGCTCACACCTGTAATCTCGGCACTTTGGGAGGCCAAGGCGAGTGGATTACTTGAGGTGAGGAGTTTGAGACCAGCCTGGCCAATGTGGTGAAACCCTGTCTCTACTAAAAATACAAAAATTAGCCAGGTGTGGTGGCGCATGCCTGTAATCCCAGCTACTTAGGAGGCTGAGGCAGGAGAATCACTTGAGCCCATGAGGTGGAGGTTGCAGTGAGCTGAGATCACGCCACTGCACTCCAGCCTGGTGACAGAGCAAGACTCCGTCTCAAAAAAACTAAAGAAAAGAAATGTATGAGAAGGGTTTCAAAGTTTACAGAGCCTTTTTAGACTAGGAAATTTGATCATGTAAAATACGTCAGAATTAGGATGCTTCCATTTCTCAGTTTTCTAGAGAGAAATAGAAAAATTGAGCACGTGAGATTTAGCCTGAAAGTATAATTATTTGTTGGTCCTGAATATGTGATCATTATATGGAATTATGGTGTATAAATACATTGAACAGCAGAGGTCAGGTAGAATTTGTATTATATTAGGAAGATGTCTTAGATACCTAATAGAACCTTGATTTCTGAAATACCCCAAAGATCACCTGGCCCAGTTTGATTAATACAGGTGTTTCTTCTAAAATATCTGTGACAGATGGCTCTCCAGGTCTCTCTGAGCATTTTGGAGAGGCAGTTTGTTTCATCGATGAGCATCTCTAATCGTTAAAATTCTTTCTCATATTTAGCTTAAATCTGCCTATGCACCTTCTCATTGTTCCAAGTCCCATTCTTTGGAGTAATACAGAGTAAGTTCAATCCGTCTCAACATTTGAAGATCTCTCTCTTTATATCCTTACTCTCCCTCTCCTTGTCTTCAAGTTAACCCTTCAGTTTATTCATATTATGTGGTTAGTTGACCTTCTCCAGGATGCAGTTTATTAAAAGTCCCTCTTAAAACGTGTCTTTCTCAGAAGAATCCCACCATTGTGCTGGGAAAATGCCTAATGTTATCATAGACAATAAATTTTGTAAAGTTTGATTTTCTTTGGCTAGAGATTAATTATAATTGATGTCTCCACAATCTGAAAAGTTTATTTCCCATTTCTCTTTAATTCAGTCTTTCTTTTTCTTTTTTCTTTTTCACAGACAAGAATAATTCAGTCTTTATTGGTCATTATAGGCTTTTTGTTCTTTGATCATTCCCCCATGTAGCAGTTTATTCTGAGTTTATTTGATAGTTTCTGGAAGCTAAAATACTGAACTGAGCAGTTAGGAGAGGCCAGGTGGTTATTTTATTTTTGTCTTTTTTGTACATCAATATGATTTCTATTCCTATTTTGTTGCAGTTGTTTATCTTCAGCTTTGTAGTGTTCCTTGATATTTATTTGTTTCAATCTTGTTGCCAATGGCATTTTCTAGTTCTTCAACTACACAATGCAGACCTTGTTCATATCTTTTTGCCATGATGGGAAATACATCATATTTCTTATGGTTATTAATAATATAATTCTTAAGTTTTCTAAGTAGAGTTCTTTTTTTTTTTCAGGTCAGATGGGTAATGTGCCAACGTCGTAACAAGGTTCAAGGGTGGCACATCTCACACAAGCATGTGAACACTCAGTCATCATGCTCATGAACTACAAATGTATCAGCAGAGTTCTTTAAATGTTCTCTCAGACCTTTTGAACACATACAGGCTTTTCCGTCCTTGCTTTTGGTTGTTGTTTGAGATGGGAGAAATATTCTATTTCTATTCTAACTAAAATTGATTCCAATCTTAAAATTTTGTAGAATAATAATTGTCAACTTCTTATTGAAGACTTACTACATGTGAGATATTTTGCTAAGCACTTTTATACTATATAGTATCTTGTAAGTAAATAAGTAAATTTAAAAATCTTCTGATTTAGGTACTATTGTTGTTCCTTTGATACTGATGAGAGTTTAAAACAGTGAGAGTAAATAACTTGTACTGGGGCATGCAATTGGTAAGTGGCAGGACTAAGACTTGAACCCAGGCAGTTGACTCTTGGAGCCCATATGTTTAACCACTGTATTTATAACTGTTTGGTTTCTGGTAAAAACATTATAAAAGAGCCTGACCTCGTGATCTGCCCACCTTGGCCTCCCAAAGTGCTGGGATTACAGGCGTGAGCCACCGTGCCCGGCCTCATTTTTGTTTTTTATATATTTTTCAGTATTTTAAGTCTGTAATTTAAAATACAGTGTCACCAGAGGCCAAAAGTGATTTCAGGGCATTCTGGTTTTACCTTAGCATTCAATTAGGACCATGTAGTAGAATGATTTTTAGGGAGTTATTTTAAGGTGAATAAATAAATGGAAATTCTCAATTTTAATTTCTAATTTGGTAAATATCAGTAGATACAACTCATGTAAACAGAAGCTCTTTGGGATCAAAGTGTAAAGGGGTCTTGACACCAAAACATTTAAAAACCACTTTTTTTTTTTTGTTTTGAGATGGAGTCTCACTCTTCGCCTAGGCTGGAGTGCAGTGGCACGATCTAAGCTCATTGCAGCCTCCGCCTCCTGGGTTCAAGCAGTTCTCCTGCCTCAGCCTCCCGAGTAGCTGGGATTACAGGTGCCTGCCACCGTGCCCAGCTAATTAAAATAATTGCTTGTTTGGATTAGTTGTATCATAGAATATTGAAGAAAATCTTGACTTAGGAATGAAAATCAAGAGCAGATTTTGTATATGGAGTTACTACTCAGCCATGAAAACGAATGAAGTCATGTGTTTGCAGCAACATGTATGGACCTGGAGGTCATTATCTTCAGTGAAATAACTCAGAAACAGAAAGTCAAATACTACATCTTCTCTCTTAAAAGTGGAGGCTAAATAATAGAGTGTGGGGTAGTAGACATTGGAAAAGCAGAAGGGTAGAGGGTGGGGTGAGGGTGAAGGATGAGAAGTTACTTAATACAATGTACATTATTCAGGTGATGATTACACTAAAGGCTTAGACTTCACTACTGAGCAGTATATTCATTTAACAGAATAGCCTTGTGCCTCTAAAATTTATACAAATACAAATAAAAGTATTAGAAAATTAAATGAAACATTTTTATGACTTACCAAATATATTTTTTTGAATTGTGTAATCAGGAGACTGGAACCTACTGAACGACCTCTTCAGATCGTTTATGATTACTTATCCAGGCTGGGATTTGATGATCCTGTGCGCATACAGGAGGAGGCTACAAATGCTGACCTCAGCTGTATGATTCGATTTTATGGTGGTAAGAATTTATCAGTGGCTTTTTGTGTTAACTGCTTTTAAGTTGATCATTTGTGTCTCTGTCTGCTGTCAGCTTTTTAAAAGTATTTTATCAAAAGCTAGTTTTAAGCCAATTAACTAATGTAGTTAAAACCAACCAAGCAACAAAAACCAAGAGGTCAGGGGTGAGGGAACATTTAAAAATATGAGCCTAAAATATCTTCCCTTTTTATTTTTGCTCTTTTTGCACTTGTGTTTTGCTAACTTTACTAGCATTATTTTAGACCTTTGCCAGAATCTTGACTGGATCAAGCTTTAGTAAATTATTTTCTCAAGCTCCTGATAAAGTCTGAACTTCTGGTTAGCTCAAATATGTTGAGAGTTAAGTAGTCATCATTATATATGACTTGACACTGATGAATATACCTGTCAAATTTGTATATTGGTGAATTTAGTGGGCTTTAAATCTAGGATTTTTGACTCTTCTGAGAAAAATATTTTAAGATGAATTTGAGGAACACATCCCATCTATCACTGTAATACTTAATTAAAAAAACAAAAACTTGAAACAGTAACATGCTTCTTATCTGATTGTGGTTGAACCCTAGTTCTTCATTATGGTAGTCTCCCCTTTTCCACAGGGGTTGTGTTCCTTGATCCCTAGTGGTTGCCTAAAATCACAGATAGTACTGAACTCTATATATAATATGTGTTTTCCTGTACACACATACCTATGGTAAAGTTTAATCGATAAATTAGGCAAAGTAAGAGATTAACAATAACATTTAATAATAAAATAGTATAATTATAGCATTATACTATAATAAAAGTAAGGGAATGTTCTGTCTCTCAAAATATCTTGTACTGTACTTATCTATTTTCAGACCATAATTGACTGCAGATAAACTGAAATCTTGGAAAGCAAGACCACAGGTGGCAGGGACTGGGAGGGCTACTGTGTATATTTTTATTCTAGAATGAAAGTTGAACCATTCTTTTGCATTCAGTTATACTGCACAGTGGTTGACTCTGATACTCCTATTTTCCTACCACCACCTGATAAATTAGAGCATACCCAGGATCTTAATATACTATACCCTTAAGAGGATATTTCTAGTACAGCCTAAAAGAATACCAGTTTGTAGTACTACTTAAATTTTGAGGGATCTTTCCAAAAGTTAAGCTCTTGACATAGAGAAACTAGTATACTTTGAGAAAATTAAGTTTGGGATGAAACTTTTAAAGTTAATAATCTTTGAAAATAGGAAGTAATGGATCTGGTATCAAAAATAAAAGATAGATAGATGGACAGATACATAGATAGATGAATTACAGATAACTAATTCATAGCTCTGTAACAAATTGCCTCAAAACTTAGGACTTAAAATGGTAATAAATACTTTTAATACAGTTTTTATGGGTCAGAAGTCTAGGAGCAGTTTAGCTGAATGGATGGTTCTGGCTTGGGTTTCATGAAATTGTAGGCATCTGAAGGCTTGAGTGGGGCTGCAAGATTCACTTTCAACACAGTTCACTCACATGGCCTCACTTCCTCACCACTGCTGGTAGGAGACTTCGGTTCCCTCTTCTATGGATCTTTCCGTAGGGCTTTCAAGGTGTCTTTACAACATAGTGGCTAGTTTCCCCAGTGAAGAGACACACACCATAGTGGCTAGTTTTACAGAGGTGTGTGCATGCATCTAGGTGTCTTCACAACATAGTGGCTAGTTTCACAGAGGCGTGTGCATGCATCTAGGTGTCTTCACAACATAGTGGCTAGTTTCCCCAGTGATGAGACACTTCACAACATAGTGGCTAGTTTCCCCAGTGATGCATGCACATGCACAGAGGCCTCAGTGTCTTTTATAACCAAGCTTCATAAGTCACCTTTACTTTTACCACTTTTTGTTTATTAAGAAATGAGTCACTAAACATAGCTCATACTACAGAGAGAAGAATTAGCTCCAATTTTTGAAAGGAGGAGTGTCAAATAATTTGTGGGTCTATTTTTTTTTTTTTAATTTTTAAATTTTCTTTGAGACAGGGCCTCACTCAATTGCCTAGGCTGTAGTGCAGTGGCACCATCATGGCTCACTGCAGCCTAAACCTCCCAGGCTCAAATGATTCTCCCTGCTCAGCCTCCCAAGTATCTGGGACTACATGTGCACACCACTGCACCTGGCTAATTTTTATAGAGCTGAGGTCTCGCTATGTTGCCCAGGCTGCCCTCAAACTCCTGGACTCAAGTGATTGCCTCCTAAAGTGCTGGAATTATAGACATGAGCCACGATGAGCAACTGGATCTGTATTAAAACTGATACAGGATATTTTCTTGACCCCTTTATGGGACTTGTGACAGGGGTGCCCTGTTTACTCAGCCTGCCCTGCTCAATCCCTTGTGAGAGGGAATGCATGGACAAATGAGTATGGGAACTGGCTGGCTGCTTTTGTACTGGTGGGAACAAACCATGTTCACTGGGGTCTGTCATGCTCCGTCTTTTGTGGGACATAGTGCATAGGAGAGTGAGTGCAGGAACTGGCTGCCTGCTTTAGCACCAGCAGGAGCAAACTCCTTGCAGGCCCGTGGCAGCATCCAGGTGGGACTGTCTGTGGTCCCAAGGCCCCAGAGGACGTGTTGCAGTGCTTTCTTAGCTCTGTCATCTGCAGACAGCAGTGTGTTACCAGCTCAGTGGGCCCTTTGCCTTGTTGTGTAGGACAGCTCCCCTCCACCAATGAGGGCAAAGGGCCAATGTGGCACTTTTAATACCGGCACTTGGGGCATCCTGAATTCTTGTCTGGAGCCCAAGAGGAATGAGGTCATGTGGACAAATTGAAGGATGGTGAATGGGGAGAATTTTACTGAGTGATGAAAGCAGCTCTCAGTGAAGAGGGGAGCTGGAAAAGGGATAGGAAGGGCAGGTCACTTTCCTTTGAAGTCAAGTCTCCTCTCTGCCTCCATCTTCTGAAGTCTAGTCACTTTTGCCTAATGTCCAGCTGCTTCTCCTCTCTACTGGATGAGTCTGGGTTCTTTATCGGCACAGCATGGGAGGTGGGGCATGCTGTAGGTAGTTTTTGAAAAGGTAATATTCAATTGGTGAAAAGACATTACTCAGAAAGAACCATTCAGTGGAGAGCAGACACACAGGGATGGAAATTCTCACTTTGGGTCACAGGTTTCAGTCTTTTCGGCTTGAAGGTGCGGTTTTGCTGGGGACCAGCCCCTGTCTGCCTAGAATTTCTCTGCCTCCTGCCTCTATCAAAACTATCTTAGAAAATATGCTTCCCTCTCACCTTTTTCCACCAACTACTCAGTTCCTGAAACCAGACACAGCTACTTTTAACTGAAGGAAAGACTTGAAGTATTCTCTTTGAAGTAAATAGCTTAGTAATCAGCTTTAAATATTTTATGTGTAGAATTTTTGTTGAGTCAGCTTAGTTGGAATATAGTGTTAATAAGGTCAAGGTCATAAGGGCCTAAGTGCAAACCAGTTAATGTTGTGTTCCCTGGTTATGGTGTCCCAGTCAACCATTATGCAAATGCCATTTAACAGCCTTGCTAGAGAGGGACTGGGGGTTGGAAAGTGAGTGGAATGACTCTCAGTTCAAATTCAAAATAAAAAAGCTGTGGAAAGAACATTTCACTAAAGTGAAGTTGAGTAGGTAGCATGAGCAATCATGGGATTAAGAGAGCATATAAATCCTCTGCAGCCAGTTAAGCTGACTGAGTTCCGTTCCTCATGGGGGCCCAGTGTGCAGTGGCTACAAACAGCAGCTTCCTTGGTAGTATACTCAGCCTGTTTCTTATATGGGTTGCTCTAAGGGACAGACCTTAGAGACAGGACTTTCAGATGTATGTTCATGTCCTGACTTTGCACTATCCCTAGTCTGGGCTCCAAACAGGTGTGCGAGGTGCCTTTGGAAAGCCCCAGGGCAGTGTGGCCGGAGTTCACATTGGCCAAGTTATGTTCATCCCCACCAAGCTGCAGAGCAGGGAGCATGTGATTGAGGCCCTATGCAGGGCCAAGTTGAAGTTCCCTGGCCATCAGAAGATCCACATCTCTAAGAAGTGGGGCTTTATCAAGTTCAGTGTAGATGGATTTGAAGACATGGTGGCTGAGAAGCAGCTCATCCCAGATGGCTGCGGGATCAATTGCATCCCCAATTGTGGCCCTGGGATGGCTTCCACTGTGCTGCCCCCTCTTAATGCTCACCAATAAATCCTACTTCCTGTCCACCTTAAAAAAAAAAAAAAAAAAAGAGAGAGAGAGAAAGAGCAAACCTCTTATTTGCATTGGAGGAAGTGTCATTTAGAGGGTGTGATTCGTGAGGGAAGTTGTAGCTCTGGAATTGTATAGCTCAGGTAGCACAACTCCCTGCCTGAACATTTCTCTGTGTACTACATTCTCTGGACACATTGATAAAACAGTTTTGTCAAAAGAGCATAAATACGAACATCAGAAACCAGACAAAAAAGAATTACATTGTGTTTCCATTCATTTAAAGTTCAAAAAACAGGCTAAATACAGCCATATTGTTAGGAGATGTGTGGCAATACTATTGTTGATCAAAATCTGTTCTTTCATAATAGCAAAATTGTAGTGGGACATATAACTGCCCAGCTACAGCCCATTTCCCAGCCTCTCTTGCAGTTAGGTATGTCCATGTGACAAAATTTTCTTCCATGGTATGGAGTAGACTTGATGTGTGCTACTTCTGCCTGGTTCCTAAAACCCCCGGTGTGTGCTTCTCAGTGCTTTTATGCTCTTTTCCTCTATGGTGGGCTAGGATGGCAATAATCAGAGCAATATTAGAAGTCAAGTGTGGAAGATGGCAGAACCTGAGTTTCTTTTTCTTTTTAATTAATTAAATTAATTGATTAATTAATGTATTTATTTTTGAGACAAAGTCTTGCTCTTGTCACCCAGAGTGGAGTGCAGTGGTGCCATCTGGCTCACTGCAACCTCCACCTCTCGGACTCAAGTAGTTCTCCTGCCTCAGCCTCCTAAGTAATTGGGATCACAGGCACCTGCCACCACACCCAGCTAATTTTTGTATTTTTAGTAGAGACCAGTTTCACATGTTAGCCAGGCTGGTCTTGAATTCCTAACCTCAAGTGATCTGCCTGCCTTGGCCTCCCAAAGTGCAGGGATTACAGGTGTGAGCCACCACTCCCGGCCAGCCTTTAAAATTTTTACTCATCTGGTGGATAAAATGATAATCTCTTTGTTAAAATTTTTTTTTTCCAAATCACACTGCCATGTGTATACCTATGCAGCAATCTTGCATGTTCTTCACATGTATCCCAAAACCTAAAATGCAATTAAAAAAAATTTTTTTTAAGGGGGAGGGAGAGGAAAAAAAAAATTTTTTTTCCCCCTGACTACTAGTGTGGTTGAGAATTATTTCATATTGTTATTGGATCTTTTGATTTCTTCTTCTTTGAGTTACTTACTGATATTTTTGTACATCTTTCTGTTTCTCTTTTTCATATTGATTTCAAGGACTTCTGCATATATTCTGAACATATATCCTTTGGGTACTATATTTGTGACTCAATTTTTTTCCAGCCTGTAACTTTTAATTTTATTTATTACTTTTTATTGTGCATCAGTTTTAAAGTTTTATTTAGTCACTATTTTTTTATTTTTGAGATGACATCTCACTCTGTCTCCAGGTTGGAGTCTAGTGGCATGATCTCAGCTCACTGCAACCTCTGACTCCTGGGTTCAAGTGATTCTCCTGCCTCAGTCTCCCGAGTAGCTGGGACTATGGGTGTGTGCTACCACACCCAGCTAATTTTTATATTTTTAGTAGAGACAGGGTTTCACTATGTTGGCCAGGATGGTCTGAATCTCTTGACTTTGTGATCTGCCAGCCTTGGCCTCCCAAAGTACTGGGATTATAGATGTGAACCACTGTACCTGGCCTTTAGTCACTGTTTAGTCATTTTTTTTTTTTTTTTGAGATGGAGTCTTGCTGTATCACCCAGGCTGGAGTGCAATGGCATGATCTTGGCTCACTGCGGTCTCCTCCTCCTGGGTTCAAGAGATTCTCCTGCCTCAGCCTCCCAAGTAGCTGGGATTACAGGCGTCTCCCATAATGCCCAGCTAATTTTTCTATTTTTAGTAGAGAGGGGCTTTCACCATGTTGGTCAGGCTGGTCTTGAACTCTTGACCTCAGGTGATCTACCTGCCTTAACCTCCCAAAGTGCTGGGATTGTAGGCGTGAGCTACCACGCCCAGCCAGTCAATTTTAAAAATATTTTATTATTTTTGAGACAGAGTCTTGCTCTTTTGCCCAGGCTGAGTGCCGTGGGTGATCTCGGCTCACTGCAACTTCTGCCTCCTGAGTTCAAGCGATTCTCGTGCCTCAGCTTCCTGAGTAGCCAGGATTACAGGTGCCCATGCCAGGCTAATTTTTGTTTTTAGTAGAGATGGGGTTTTGCCATGTTGGCTAGACCGGTCTCGAACTCATTGCCTCAAGTGATCCAACTGCCTTGGCCTCTCAAAGTGCTGGGATTACAGGTGTGAGCCACTGCACTTGGCCAGATTTTTACTAATATACGTATGTGCTGTATTTTTGCTAGCTGTTAGTGAAGTTTTCTGTCACTGTTCTTCTCTGGAAAATCAGAGATGTCTAGAAATTGGAGAAGTCTTTGTGAAAAAGCTGTATTTGAGTTGGTTCTTTAAAAACTGATAGTGTTACCACAAGCAGAAATGAAAAAGAAGGCAATGGTGGGAGATTAGAAATTACATTGTGTGTTCGTGAATCACAGTTAGTTTGAGTCCAGATTGTTTTGGGCCATGGTTGCTCCATCAGGAGTTTAGCCATCATTTGGCAGATGATAGCAGAAGGTGATGGGATCCAAGTGAGCCCAAGGAATACAAATCTATTGCCAGTGTGGATAATGATTTAGATGTGAATTAGAAAGGATCTGATCTAGGGATTAGAAAGGAATTGTTCATATGAGAGACTTTTTGAAAGCGTAATCACTAAGACTTGATGGTTGATTGAAAAGGGAAGTTGAGAAAGCGAACCCAAGAGTTGAAGCTGCTTCTTAGGTTTTGAGCGTGGATGACTTCAGGAGATGAGCTTGAATTGTGAGAAGGAGCTGCTGTTGTATAGGGATGGGAGATGGAGTCTAGCTCTGTCTCCCAGGCTGTAGTGCAGTGGTTCTATCTTGGCTCACTGCAACCTCCACCTCCCAGGTTCAAGCTGTTCTCCTGCCTCAGCCTCCTGAGTAACTGGGATTACAGGTGTATGCCACCCACCATGCCCAACTAATTTTTTTTTTTTTTTTTTGAGATGGAGTCTCACTCTGTTGCCCAGGCTGGAGTGCAGTGGTATGATCTTGGCTCACTGCAACCTCAATCTCCCGGGTTCAAGCAATTCTCCTGCTTCAGCCTCCTGAGTAGCTGGGACTACAGGTGCCCACCACCACGCCTGCCTAAATTTTGTATTTTTGGTAGAGATGGGGTTTCACCATGTTGGCCAGGCTGGTCTCAAACTCCAGACCTCAGCTGATCTGCCCGCCTTGGCTTCCCAAAGTGCTGGGATTACAGGCGTGAGCTACTGCACTCAGCCTAATTTTGTATTTTTAGTGGAGACAGGGTTTTACCATGTTGGTCAGGCTGGTCTTGAACTCCTGACCTCGTGATCTGCCCACCTTGGCCTCCCAAAGTGCTGGAATTACAGGCGCCGGGCAGGCATGTTGAGTTTTAAGTGATGGTAAACATGCAGTTGGAGATACCTGGATTGTTGGAAATGTGGAACTAGAGTTTAGGAATATAGATTTGGGAGAATCAAACTCTCTGAGAAAGGTGGAATTTAGAATATAGTCAGCTGTCCATATCCACAATGGATCAGAAATATTTAAAAAAACGAAAAAAATAAAAAATACAGCGTAACAACTATTTACATAACATTTGCATTGTTTTAGGTATTATAAGTAATCTAGAGATGATTCAGAGTATACAGGAAGATGTGTGTAGGTTATGTGCAAATACCATTTTGTTTTGTATAAGAGACTTCAGCATCTGTGGATTTTAGTATCCTCAGTGGGTCCTGGAATCGCTCACCTACCAATAACAAGGTATGACTGTATAGATGAAAGGATTGTCCTAGAGTAGAAGGAGAAATGATTATCCCATATAGTATATTAACATACAAAATTTTATTGAATAATGCGGTTTTAAGGCTTTGAAGTAATCTAGCTCATTTCCTCATATTATATTTGGGAAACACATGGTTAAATAGGCAAAGTAACTAAGCTTGTATAATCAATTATGTGATGATATCAGGAGTACAGCCCAGTCTTTCCAACTTCTGGGTTACTGTTTGTACCACCTCATACTGCTGCTCCTTCTCATTTCTGTGTATAGTTGTCTTTTTTTTTTTTTTAAAGAAACAGGGTCTTTATATGATGCCTAGGCTGGCCTTGAACTCCTGGGCTCAAACAGTCTTCCAGCCTCAGCCTCCTGCGTACTTGGACTACATGTGCACACTGATTTTAATGGTGCTTTTACCAATAACTTCACGTCTTTTCTGTTTTAATATGGTGATTTGTTCATTGTATCTCAGTCATACGAAGGCCTCTGACGGGGAGTAGAATTTCCATCACCATGATTGGAATAATTGAATTACCACACATGAGCTTTTCCATATTAGTGGCAGAGAGATGGAGGATTATGCACAAAATTAGAGTACTCCTATAGTTACTAATTTCTTCCTTCTAGAATAGACTGATAACAGTAGTGCTTGTCATTTATTCCTTGTTCCTTTTGTACCGAAAACTATGCTTAATATTTTATGTTTATTATTTTAATTTTATAATCTCCAGAAGGTAGGTTGTGTTAAGATTCAAACTGTATAAATGAGTAAAGCTTAATGGAAATAAATAGTTCAAGGAAACAAAGTGACAGAACCAGCATTCAAATTCAAGTATATCTGACTCCAGAGTTCATGATCTTAACCACTCTACCATACTGCCTTTCTCTGGGTACATAGGAGTTACAGCTGTTGGAAGATGGGTTAATTTAACAATGGCATCCAAAGTAAAATTTTGCTTTGTAGACCAAAATTTACAGGTACTCCCACTGTATATAATTCAGTGATGGATAATCTTTGAGGATTAGATCTAATTTTGTCATAATTATATTGCTTGGTTACTTAAATCTATAAGTAAGGTTGTTGAATGTTGACACATAATACTTTCTTTTTTCCTTTCTGTATTCTTATACTACTTTAATGGTGTATTCTGAAGTGTTGTTTTCTTTTCAGAAAAACCATGCCAGATGGATCATCTGGATCGAATCCTGCTGTCTGGCATCTATAATGTACGCAAGGGAAAGACCCAGCTGCATAAGTGGGCTGAACGCCTAGTTGTCCTCTGTGGTACCTGCCTTATCGTTTCGTCAGTGAAGGATTGTCAAACTGGAAAGATGCACATTTTGCCTCTGGTTGGGGGAAAGGTAAGACTCACAAAGATGAATTGTTTTTCATTTGATATCTTAGTTAAGAAAATAACACATATGCATTTCATAGCTTTTATTCATATCTTTTCAAAGAAGCCAGTATGGGCATTATTAAAGATTATATCAGAGACTCTCTGAGAGGTTCAGAGGCTTTTATGCTCCAGATCCTGCTGCAGAACCATCTGTTCAAGACATTGCAACCGCCACTGCTGGGCACTACATTCTGTGGCTGACAACAGCTAGAGTAGACAGTGGATGCTACCATTAGAAGCTGCCTTTGGAAATCAGAAATAGCTGCCAGCATCCATCACCAAATAGATTCTTTGTGGGATTTTCTTCTTCCCAATTAAATTAAAATTCAGAGTCTGAGGTAGTCATAAGATATGATCCAGCAGCCAGGGAGCCATGCCATTTCTTCCATCTGTCCTAGAGGATTCTTCATCCCAGGAAAGGAGTTCACTTGTTAGACAGAATGACAAATGACCATAAACAGATATATTAATATTTATAGGAAGCGATACATGATTTTATTCTGTTTTGAATCTTGAATGTCATAAACCAATCTGAATTTAAGAGGACTTCCAGACAAAATTACCTCATAAATTCATACTTTGGATCAGGCATCTAGTCTGATCCAAATACACAGCATTGTAGATAGAATATATATATTAAAAAGATAAATAGTCAGGCGTGGTGGCGTGTGCCTGTAGTCCCAACTACTCGGGAGGCTGAGGTGGGAGGATTGCTTGAGCCCAGGAGTTCTGGTTTGTAGTGTGCTGTGCCGATTGGGTGTCCATACTAAGTTCTGCATCAATATGGTAACCTCCCGGGATTGGAGGACCACCAGGTTGCCTAAGGGTCAACTGGCCCAGGTTGGAAATGGAGCCGGTCAAAACTCCCATGCTGATCGGTAGTGGGATCGCACCTGTGAATACCCACTGCACCCCAGCCTGGGCAACATAGCAAGACCCCATCTCTAAAAACAATAAAATAAAATAAAATAAAATAAATAAATAAGCTAGATATGGTGGCTTGTGCCTGTATTCCCAACTACTCAGGAGGCTGAGGTTGGAGAATCGCTTGAGGCCAGGAGTTTGAGAACAGTCTGAGCAACATTAGCAAGACCCAGTCTTGGCTGGGTGAGGTGGCTCATGCCTATAGTCCTAGCACTTTGGGAGGCCTAGAGGGGCGGATCACTTGAGGTCAGGAGTTTAAAACCAGCCTGGCCAACATGGTGAAATCCTGTCTTTACTAAAAAATTAAAAAAAAAAAAAAAAACTAGCTGGATGTGGTGGTGGGTATCCGTAATCCCAGCTACTTAGGAGGCTGAGGCAGGAGAATCACTTAATCTCAGGAGGCGAGCTTGAACCTGGTTGCAGTGAGCCAAAATTGCACAGTTGCACTCCAGCCTGCGAGACAGAGCAAGACTCTGTCTCAAAAAAAAGTAAAAGTAGCCAGTTGTGGTGGTGCAAACTGTATAAATGAGTAAAGCTTAATTGGAATAAATAGTTCAGTTGTGATGGTGCAAATTGTATAAATGAGTAAAGCTTAATGGGAATAAAATGAAGTCTCAGTTGCTTGGGAGGCTGAGGTGGGAGGATGGCTTGAGCCCAGGAGTTCGAGCTGCAGTGAGCTGTGATCGTGCTGCTGTATCCTAGCCTTATGTGACAGAGTGAGACCCTTTCTCTTAAACAAAATAAATATATGAAAAGACCTAGCTGGGCTTAGAAATACGGAATAGAAGCATAAAATGATCAGAAGGTCTGAGTCTGTGGGCCTCCTGGGTTCTGAAAGGTTGTGGCAGCCCAGGAGTTTGGCTCTTATAAGTATTTAGATCTAATAGTTTTCTGCTCATAATGGGGGACCTGGGTTAGGTTTATGGCCTAAAGCCAGGCTGATGAGTATTTTTTGTTTCTGAAAGAAAGCTAAATCAAAAATTGCCATTAAACACTGACTGGAACCAAGGCTTATTTCTAGCTGTGGTCCTAGAGAGGTGGGAAAATCCAGTTATATGGCCTATGACCAGGAAATGAATGAAGTCCCTACTAGTTTAATGAATGAATGTTTGTAACTCCAGTTTCATCCATGGGGCTGGAACCCACCACTGCCAGTGTGAGGCCTTGGGGGCTGAAGGACAAAGTGAAGAAAGTAAGTAGAATTGCTTGAGAGGGAAAGAGTGAATGAGGACAAGGTTGAGGATTGGTGGAGAGGAAGCAGCAGATAGGATGAGAGAGAAAATGAACCTCCTGTTCAATGAACCTGAAAAGTAAACTGCCTCTCATACACATACAAAAAAAAAAAAAAGAAACAAAGAAAAAACAGAGAAATTTAATACTAGGGAAGATTTCCGCAAACTCAACCATCAAAAGATAAACTCACTTCAGATTGAAATGGAAATAAATGAACATCCTGAAAAAACTTGAAAATAAATATGTTCAGAATTTTCTAAGAAAGAATGGAAGAACAAAAATGGAAAACAAATTCAGAAATAAGAATATCTGCCTATGAAATAACCAAGTAGAATATTGGAAATAAAAATACATTTACTAAAATTTAAAACTTACTTGGTTTAAACTCTAGATTAGACAGAGAATTGATGAAGAGTAATTTTGTCTATTCTGTTTGCTAATAGAATTTTGTTTAGGGTAGCAGTGTGCCTGGGATCAAAAGCTAAATCTTTCAACCCCTCTTGTAGCTACTGAGATATAGACAGAAGTATCCTGGAAAGACTTTTGGAGAAGCTCTTTAAAATGGGATAGATTTTTAAAGAGCTTGACCTTTAAAGGTTGGAAAGAGATGACTTGACCCTTTGCCTTATTCTTCCTTTATGGAGCACAGTCCCTCAGTGTCAGAGGTGGAGCAGTCATGTGATTGATGACTGTGAGTTGGCAAGCGGATGTCAAATGTGGCATTTGAGGAAGAAGGAGCCTGGGTCCTTGGTGGCATATGGAGCTGCTATGCTAGTACTGGACTGACTCCTCTGTTTTTTTTTTTTAAGCCACTGTTCAGTAGCTGCATGTAATTAACTGATGTACTGAAGAATTTCACAGATAAAAATTATAAGAGAACCCTTCAGAAAGGCTCTGGTATATATCTAATAGGAGTTCTAGAGAAGAGAGGAAGAGAAAAGAAGTAATATCTGTAAAAATAAGAGCTGAAAATTTTCTAGAAGTGAAGACAAACATGGGTGTTTAAATGTGGCAATGTGTTAAGTGAAGTGTGATACACTCTTGGGATAAAGGATAGAAACATCAAATAATCTTAAAGTTTATTAGAAAAATTAGAAAAATTTAACAGTAGAGGAGAAAAAGAGGAAATAGAAAACTTTGTAACACTAAAATAAGGCAAAAAGAATTGAGAAAAAGTAGCAAAATAATTAGCATGGTAAATTATCACAAATTATAGTGATAGGAGTAAATCTGAATATATCAGTAATCACAATGATTGTGATAGTCAAATGTTATTTTAAATACTATTTGCTGCTTATAAGAGATATAATTAGAACTTACTCTTAGAAGGTTGAAGGTAAAATAAAGAATATATACTTGTCAAATAGCAACCAAAAGAAAATTGATGTGGTTGTATTAATAGCATATGAAACATTTATATGAACGTTTATATGCAAAAAGGACTTGTATTCAGAATATATAAGGAACTTTTGCAACTAAGTAACAAAAAGACAAATAACCCAGTTAAAAACTGGGCAAAAGATTTGAACAGACCTATCACCAAAGCAGATATACAGGTAGCAGATAAACACATGAAAAGATCTTCAGCCTCATTAGTCATTAGAAAAATACAAATGAAAATCACAGTGAGTTACTGCACACCACTAGAATGGCTAAAATTAAAAGACTGATGAATAGCAAGTTTGGCAGTGATGCAGAGCAACTGGAACATTTATACATCATGGTAGGAATGAAGTTACTTTGCAAAACAGTTTATTCATTTTTGTAAAATTAAAGATGCTTTTCAAATGACCCAGCAATTCTACTTCTAGTTTTTTATCCAAAAGAAACGAACATATGTTCTTACAAAGACTTGTACGTGAATGTTCATAGCAGCTTTACTCATGATGGCCAAAACTAGAAACAACTTAAATACTCATTGACTTGTGGATTGGTAAACAAATATGATGTAGCTATACCATGAAATAGAGCTAAGCAAAAAAAAAAAAAAAAAAAAAAAAACTGCTAATACAAGAACAAGGATAAATCTTGAAAGTATAATTCCTAATGAAAGAAGCCAGATACAAAAGTCTATTTATTGACTTATTGGATTTATGTGAAATTCTGAAAAAGGCAAAAAATTACAGCAATAGAAAACAGATCAGTGGTTGCCAGGATTGGTGGTGAGGAGACCGACTGTAAAGGATCAGACAGGTAGTTTTGTGGTCATGGGGTTGCATACCGTATTTATTAATTTATAAAAACTCATGAAATTGGTCACTTAGTATCAGTGAATTGAAAAAAAATCAGGGCCAGGTATGGCACAGTGGCTCACACCTGTAATCCCAGCAATTTGGGAGGCTGAGGTGGGAGAATTGCTTGAGTCTAGGAGTTTAAGACCAGCCTGGGCAACATAAATGGGACTCTGTCTCTACAAAAAATTTAAAAAATTAACCAGGAGCAGTGGCACACACTTGTAGTTGTAGCTACTCAGGAAGCTGAGGCAGGAGGATCGCTTGAACCTGTAAGGTTGAGGCTGCAGTGAGTCATGATCATGCATTGTACTCCAGTCTGGGTGACAGAGTGACCTATCTCAAAAAAAACAAAACAGAAAAAAAACAGTGAATTTTTTTTTAGGTTATACCTCAGTAAAACTTATCTCCAAAAGGACTTTTTTTTTTTTTTTTGAGATGGTGTCTCGCTCTGTCACCCAGGCTGGAGTGCAGAGGTGTGATCTTGGCTGTCTGCAACCTACACCTCCCGGGTTCAAGCAGTTCTCATGCCTTAGTCTCCCAAAGTAGCTGGATCAAAAGAACTTTAATGCAAAAAGCATTAATAGAGATAAAGAGGCTCACTACAAAGTGATAAAATAAACATTTCACCATCACTATTTAATAATTCCAAAGTTGTACATATGTAACAATATAATCTCAATGTCTGTAATACAAAAATTAATTACTCAGGGAAGTTGATGAATTAACTTATAGTGAGAGATTTGCAAACCTTTCTCAGTGTTTGACATTATATGATTCTCTGTACTTTTCTGTGTCAGGCATTCCAAAATAAAATACTTAAAATATTATGCTAAAACAATCAGTATCTATTCTTCATTTCAGTAATATTCTTTATTTTGGCACACTCCTTCAGTTGCAATGATTTGTTACTAGTGAAAAATGGTTATGTTGTATCACAATTTAATATTGTGAAAATTATTTAATTGTAATGGATCTTTTCAATATGATTCTCTTTTCTTGAAGTATTTTGTTTCTGCTGCTTGATTCAATCTTTAGTTGGCACAGAAACCTAATGTAAGTTTCCATCTGATTTGCCAAGATTCAGTCGCTGTGATGTAACTGAGATACCAGACAAAGATGTGTGGTTCCATAACTAGAAAAGGGCTGCTTCCTCATCAAAGTTACATAGGTTGGGTGGTTGGAATTCGGGGGAGAATTTCTTTTCTTTTTTTTTTTTTTTTTTTGAGACAGTCTTGCACTGTTACCTGGGCTGGAGTGCAGTGGCGCAGTCTCAGCTTGCTGCAACCTCTGCCTCCTGGATTCAAGTGATTCTCCTGCCTCAGCTGCCCAAGGAGCTAGGATTACAGGAGCCTGCCACCATGCCCAGCCAATGTTTTGTATTTTTAGTAGAGGCGGGGCCAGAGCCTATGTTGGCCAGGCTGGTCTCGAACTCCTGACCTTGTAATCCACCTGACTTGGCCTCCCAAAGTGCTGGAATTACAGGCGTGAGTCACCATGCCCGGCTGAGAATTTCTTTAAGGAGCTATTTTTGTGCTGTGAATTCCTGCCACCACTCCAAATAAGAATGGGGGAAGTTTTTGCCTCTTTTCTCAAGCCTAGTAAAAGAGATTTGAATGGAACTTGAGAGAAATTGGTAAGAATCTGTGCAGAATGGTGTTCACAGTGGACTGATATCCTGCTTCCTGACCAGCAAGTCCTGAGGACAAGAGGTGCTACCCAGCTGCTGGGGATAGAGCAAAAGTACAGCTAATGTGTTGAGATCATTGTGTATTCACGTGTGACCTATTGGCAGTTGGAGGGAGACAAGAGGGTAGAGAGAAAAAATAAAAAAGTCTGTTTAAAAAAATTCAGTTGTTTGTCTGTGATTGCCTTTTGCTTTTTGACTCGGATTTTTTTTTTAGTGGTTCTGGTTTTCTCCCCTCCTCTTGTTCAGATAGAAGAAGTGAAGCGACGGCAGTACTCCCTTGCTTTCAGCTCAGCTGGAGCCCAAGCTCAGACCTATCATGTCAGTTTTGAGACTTTGGCCGAGTATCAGCGATGGCAACGGCAAGCATCCAAGGTGAAAATGGTGGGATGTTCTGAGGTGGAGATAAGAATAGAGAACCCCAAGAGAAATGTGTTTTGAAACTGATGACCGGGTGAGGTGGCTCACACCTGTAATCCCACCCCTTTGGGAGGCCAAGGCAGGCGGATCACCTGAGATTGGAAGTTTTGAGACCAGCCTGACCAACATGGAGAAACCCTGTCTCTACTAAAAATACAAAATTAGCTGGGCATGGTGGTGCATGCCTGTAATCCCAACTACTTGGGAGGCTGAGGCAGGAGAATCACTTGAACCCAGGAAGTTACGATAAGCCGAGATTGCACCATTGCACTCCAGCCTGGGCAATAAGAGCGAAACTCCGTCTCAAAAAAAAAAAACAAAAAACAAAAAAGAAACTAAACTTGTTCCCAAGATAAGAAATTACAATTTTTATTTTCCTTTCTAGGACTTTTCTGAGTATATAATGGATAAAATCATGGAATTCTACCAGGTCTTTAACTTACTTATATTTGCATAGTACAAAATGCTGTCAAAAATGTTTTCAAGTGCATTTTCATCTGTACTGTCTCTGTGAGGTAGGGCCTTAGAAGGAATTAAGACACAGAGAGATTTGACTCTTGAAGGAATTGAGATACAATGAGATTAAAATGACTTTCCCTCAACTATAGTAGTCAGTGATAGATGGGTTCAATCTGTAACTTGTGTTTCAGTGCTTCTTGGTCTGCAGATGTTCAGAACAGCCTTGGTGAACCACTTCAAATTTGCATTTATTGATGGGACAGTGACCTCTAATGCTATCACAAGCCATTATTCCTATATGCTGAGGATAATTAGTCTTTGAGCATAATTTCTGCTCATTAGCCTTTAAAGAGCAATAATGTGTATTGTGATTTTCGATTTCTCCTCTTCTAGCCGTTGTTACCGGATTTTGTATAAGAGATTGTTACAGTGTAAGAACATGCTTTCAAAACATGAATGACTTCTCTCTTTTTTTTTTTTGGAGTACAGTGGTGCAGTCTTGGCTTACTACAACCTTTGTCTTCGGGTTCAAGCAGTTTTCCTGCCTCAGCCTCTGGAGTAGCTGGGATTACAGGCATGCACAACCACACCTAGCTAATTTTTGTATTTTTAGTACAGATGGGGTTTCACAGTGTTGGTCAGGCTGGTCTCGAACTCCTGACCTCAGGTGATCTGCCTACCTTGGCCTCCCAAAGTGCTGGGATTAAGACGTAAGCCACCGTGCCTAGCCGTGAATGACTTTTTAGTGATAGATTAGATTTTTTTTTTTTTGAGATGGAGTTTTGCTCTTGTTGTCCAGGCTGGAGTACAGTAGCACAGTCTTGGCTAACCACAACCTCTGCCTCCCAGGTTCAAGCGATTCTATTGCCTCAGCCTCCTGAGTTGCTGGGACTACAGGTGTGCGCCACCATGCCTGGCTAATTTTTTTGTATTTTTAGTGGACACAGGGTTTCACTATATTGGTCAGGCTGGTCTCGAACTCCTGACCTCAGGTGATCCACCTGCCTTGGCCTCCCAAAGTGCTGGGATAATAGGCGTGAATCACTGCACCCAGCCTTGTTTGTTTTTTTAGATCAATTTTTATAACCCATATTTTATTCGCATACTGTTACAGGAACTTCTTTTGGTTTTATTTAATATTTTGTAGTTATATTGTATTGGCTCTAAAATGTGCTCTGAATAAAATAGATGTCAGTTTTAAGCAGCTATTTCATTCTTCTGCTCTTTTAAAGAGAAGTAATTTTTTTTTAGTATCTTTTGCATGTTTAGCAGTGTACTGTGTGTTTGGTTATTTACTTTTGTTTTGTTTTGTTTTGTTTTAAGGTGAAGTCTCGCTCTTTCACCCAGGCTGGAGTGCAGTGGTCTGATCTCGGCTCACTGCAACCTCCACCTCCTGGTTCAAGCAATTCTCCTGCCTCAGCTTCCCAAGTAGCTGGGATTACAGGTGCATACCACCATGCCTTGCTAAGTTTTTTGTATTTTTAGTAGAGATGGGGTTTTACCATGGTGGCCAGACTGGTCTTGAACTCCTGACCTCAGGCAGTCCGCCCACCTCGGCCTCCCATAGTGCTAGGATTATAGGCGTGAGCCACCTTGCCCAGCCAGTTATTTATTTGTATCCTCAAAACAGATAAAGAAACTTTGCTGATAAGTAGCAGAGCTAGTGTGGCTACAAAAGGCCATGTCTTTTCATATCACACTGCCTCTTAAATTTTTTTCACGTTATTTGGAATCATTTTAAGATTACTTCTTACAGCCGAGTGTGGTGACTCACACCTGTAATCCCAGCACTTTGGGAGGCCAACGTGGGCGGATTACCTGAGGTCAGGAGTTCGAGACCAACCTGACCAACATGGTGAAACCCTGTGTCTACTAAAAATACAAAAAGTAGCCAGGGCAGGGCGTGGTGACTCATGCCTGTAATTCCATGTAGACAGCATGTAGACATTCAGTACTAGCTCAGAAGGCTCTTTGGGAGGCCAAGGTGGTCAGATCATGAGGTCAGGAGTTCAAGACCAGCCTGGCCAATATGGTGAAATCCCATCTTTACTAAAAAAAAAAAAATTAGCTGAGCATGGTGATGTGCTAATCCTAGCTATGCAGGAGGCTGAGGCAGGAAAATTGCTTTAGTCCTGGAGACAGAGGTTGCAGTAAGCCAGGATTGTGCTGCTGCACTCCAGCCTGGCTGACAGAGCATGACTCTGTCTCAAAAGAAAAAAAATTACTTCTTGCATGAAGTGTTAACTTTCCATCTTTAATGATTTGTGTTTTTCCTTTTTTACCTTGTACTTATAGACACTTTATAACTTATACCCTTGTTTTTTAAGCAGCTTATGGTTTTAAGAAAAAGTAAAAATTAACTGGTTTTTATAGATGAATAATTGGATCTTATTACCTTTTTTTCCTTTCCTATCTTTTTAATTAGTGTCTTTTTGTGTAAATGCCATTTCATTCTGTGCTGGGTGATAGATATTCAGTACTAGCTCAGAAGGCTCTTCTCTTTGACCTTATTCAGGTGGTGTCCCAGCGAATCAGTACCGTGGATCTCTCGTGTTACAGCCTCGAGGAGGTTCCTGAGCATCTCTTCTACAGTCAAGATATCACCTACCTCAACTTGCGACACAACTTCATGCAGTTAGAAAGACCTGGAGGCCTCGACACACTCTACAAGTATGTGGAGAATGGGTTTCCAGACTGACATGTTCAAATCAAGTTATAATCAGTGTCTTATGGCTTCTACCTGCTACTATTGTATGTATATTCTAAAATTTTCACTCCCTTTTAAAGAGGAAGTAAAATTTTTTACTCACACAGTTCTCCTACCTGCCCTTTCCCCCCCATAAAACAGAAGATTGATGTAAATGTTCTGTGAGCTGCCAGTTGATATGTGTCATCTTTTCGTGTAAATCATTGACACTGATGTGTGTGATCAGCAGCTAAGTTACATCAAGAGATTTAGTATATAGGAAAGTTTTGAATGAGAAGTATAAGATTTAAATAACTTAAAGGAGTTAGGCCTCATTTTAAGAATTTCAGTCTGAGAGACAAGGCTCTGTCTTTCCTTGTACCTTCCACTGCCAGCCCTTAAGCTGTGAAGCTTCTTTCTTCTAATAAAGGAACCATTTTAGCCCTACAATACCATGACCTACTTGTTATTTCATCTCCTTTATTAAAATATATACCTCATTCCCACTCTCCACTCATCCCACCTCACTCTTCCACTTAAAAATGGATGGCAGTGAATAAATATGTGTTGTAAGTAATTGTCTTGGCTTCTGGAGGAGAAGGGAGAAATTGGAAATAAAGCATTTGAAATGATTTAGATGGTGACTAAAAGAATAATATACATTTAAATGACACATTTTATGTATTTCCTTAATAGCTAATAATTCTAGAGTAATGTCCAGAAAATGTTGTGATTTTTAAAAATCTCATCTGATACGTATTTTAGAAAGTTTTTCGAGTACAAGTCTCTAGTAGTGATATACTTATTTTAGTAACATTGGCATGTAAATGAAGACAAGCTATAATTTTAAAGAAGCTGGTCTCCAGCATTTCTTTGTGAGTTGCTATGAAAAGAATTGGTCCAGTTTGAATTGGTCCAGTGGATCATAAATTTTGAATTTAAAGTACCAAGCCAAAGGAATAATTAGTAATCAAGGTTAGGTCATCTGGAAATTAAACATTGAAAATGTGTAAGCAAAGCATTAGAGTGAGATACCAGGGATTCAAGTATAGAAGCAGGTGATACAGATCATCATCATGGAATACATCTTACCCTTACCTAATCTTGCACTTGTATAGTAACAAAATATCCTATTCTCCAGTGGAATTACCAGAGTCTCTCATAAAAAGTTCTTAGTAATGAAACCTTTAAGACCTTAATTATAATACAGTAGATATCAAGAAGAAACTCAAGAGATCCATTTTGTAACAATACTCTCTCTGGGTAAGACAGTACAGATACTTTTACTTTCATGAACAAAATAGAAGCACTAAAAATTACTATTTTGTGTTGTGTATCAGATCGCATAATGGTAAAATGCTGTCATATTCACATTTTCAAGCTCTTACTGGTCTATTCATTTCATGTGATGTTTGAGCCAATATAATTTCAGTATGAAAAAAGTTGCTTATATATGGGATTTGATCTACATAATTGTTAGCTATTGCTTTGCCTATGAGTTGATTAATTCCTGCAAGCCTTTTGTATATTACATGTAGAAATTTAATAATGGAAAAAGATTTCAAGCATATCAAGTATGATGTAATACAAAAGAATTATACCAGTATGAGCTGTTCTTCAAGACTGTCTACCTTTTTAAGGAGAAAAGAGAACTCCTGTAATGCTAGACTTGGTTTCCTTGATCACATGCATTGTGCCTTAGTTATCTTGGTGTCCTCTGTCCCCACTCAATGTTTGATATGTAGTGAGTGCTCAGTAAGTATTTTTGGAATAAATTTTATGATAGACATTTAAAATAGATCATCAGAAACCATTGATGTCCTGCACAAAGATACAGTAACAGATTTATTGAAATGCAATATACATTTTTGCCTTTGCTGTTTAGATTTTCTCAACTGAAGGGCCTGAACTTGTCCCATAATAAACTTGGGTTGTTTCCTATATTGTTATGCGAGATCTCTACCCTGACTGAGCTCAACCTTTCCTGTAATGGATTTTACTACCTACCAAGTCAAATTGGCAATCTGCTAAAGTAAGTAACTTTATTAGATTGCTCTTTTCACTTGCAGAATAAGAAATTTGCCTAGGGTTTGGAATGAAGGTAGTACCACGGGTCTTGCAGTGAAATAAATAAGGTACTTACTAGGATTCTAGTCAGCAGCAGTTTTTGACCTCAGAGATCTATCTGCCTATAGCAGTGACTGATCCCTCAGCTTCAACAGCAGAGGTCTTAACTCTCTTTAATGTTGGAGGGACCATTTGTGTAAGTTATGTGTAAGTCATTTATTAAGTCTGTATAGATGGAGAGTTAGGACACTTTACTATTTTTGGATTGATAACAAATTAGTGACATAAATCAGAATTCATAACTCTGATTCTGTCCATTCCAGTGAAACTTTTTATAAAGTAGACTTGTTTTGTTTTTTTCCCGTAGTCTTCAAACCCTCTGTCTTGATGGCAACTTTCTGAGTACTTTACCTGAAGAATTGGGAAATCTACAACAGCTTTCCTCCTTGGGAATTTCCTTCAACAACTTTAGTCAAATTCCTGAGGTTTATGAGAAACTCACTATGTTAGATAAAGTGGTTATGGCAGGAAATTGCCTGGAAGTCCTGAACTTAGGGATGCTCAATAGGATGAGCCATATCAAGCATGTGGATTTAAGGTAAGGTTATTCTTTAGCATAGCTTCCTTTAGATTGACTCTGGTGGACTTTTATGTTTTTTCTTTATGAAGATTTGTTTAAAACATTAGGGTTTTTAAACTTTTGTTGTCGTTGTCGTTTTGAGACAGGGTATCACTTGTCACCCAGGCTAGCGTGCAGTGGCACGATCTCAGCCCACTGCAGGCTTGACCTCCCATTCTCAGGCAATTCTTCCACTTCAGCCTCCTGAGTAGTTGGGAGTTCAGGTGCGTGCCACCACGCCTGGCTAATTTTTTTCTGTTTTTAGTAGAGTTGGGGTTTCACCATGTTGGCAGGCTAGTCTGGCACTCCTTTACTCAAGCAGTCAACACACCTCAGCCTTCCAAAGTGCTGGAATTACCGGTGTGAGCCTCCATGCCTAGCCCTAACATTAGGTTTTTTGAACAATGTAGGAATATATATTTTCAAAGATAGAGTAAGACTTTACTTACCACTCAGTAGCAGAGAGATTAAGGATCAGGTAGCTGTACCATATGATAGAGACTATCAAATTGCCTTTGACAAAGGTTGTTCTCACTTACCCTCCCAGCAATATGTATTTTTTATTTTTTAAATTTTTTGTAGAGGTGGGGTCTCGCTGTGTTGCCCAGGCTGATCTTGAATTCCCGGGCTCAAATAATCCTCCTGTCTTGGCCTCGTAAAGTGTTGAGGTTACAGGTGTGAGCCACCGTGCCAGACCCCTCTAACACTTTATGAGAATTCCCGTTTTCTCATATGTTTGTCAGTGCTGGATTTTAGCATTTCTTTTTCTTTATCATCAGTCTAGTAGATTGAAGAAAGTATTTCATTATTTTTTTCAACATTTATTTATTTAGCAGTGAGGTTGAACATCTTTTTATATATATATTAGTAGTTTAACGTTCTCCGTAAACGACCATTTTTCTGTTGAGTCTTGATACCCATTGGGTTTCTTCTTGATATCCATTGTATTACAATTAAGATGTTAAAGGTTTCATTACTAAGAACTTTTGGTTTTTTTTTCATATTTTTAAAAACTGTTTATTATGGAAAATGAGAGTTTTATTTTCTAGTCATAATCTTTTCCTAAAGGAAGCTGATAAAATGACACCTGCTGGATGTTCTGTTATTTACAGTAAACCACCTTATAAAGACAGTAAGAGAGAATTTTTTTTTTTAATTACACCGGAGACTTAAGAGGAGATTTATAGAAATACAAGAAAATGAGAACACACCTGTATAAATGAAATTATAGACTTGTATGGAAAATAACCCAGAGATCATTTTCTGTAATTTGCCCTTGAACTATTCCATATATATACAGATTATTTCCTTGTCTGTTAATTAATTTTATGTGAACCTTAGCACTAGAGAGAGCAGGCATACCAACAGGAGGAAGAATGGTCAATCCTTATACTCTAGACATGGTACTGTTGTGACTGCTTTGCTACTCACTAACCAAAAAGGTTGTGTTCATCTTCCTGTTCTTTTTTCTTCCTTAGTGCACATCTGACCTTATTAGGTATTTGGTTATAAGTGTTTTAACTGTTCATATGACCTCTTCTTTTCTTCTCTTTATTAATTTGTATATGTATTTGCCAGTCTGGATTGTCTAACCTGGCTGTACCTTGAATTGTTTTTATTTATTTATTTATTTAGAAAGAGAGAGAAAAGGAGAAAGAAAGAAAGAAACAACAAAAGAAAGAAAAAAAAAAGAAAGAGGACAAGAAAGAGGGAGAGAGAATGGGATTCTTGTTTTATTGCCCAGGCTAGAATGCAGTCTAAAAATGGGTATTAACAACCTCTTTTATGTGAATAATTGTGCTTAACAACGGAGACAGGAAGGAATAGGGGATGAAAATAACAAATAAGCAGCCAACCAATATTTTATTTAAACCTGTGAAATGCTATGCAATTGCTTAGGAGTGATTTACTTCCAATTATGCGGTCACTTTTAAAATAGGTATAATGTGATACTGAGAAAAATGTATGTTTTGTGGATTTGGGGAGGAGAGTTCTGTAAATATTTGTTAAGTCTAGTTGTTCCAGGTCTGAATTCAAGTCCTGGATATCCTTGTTAATTTTCTATCTCGTTGATCTGTCTAATATTGACAGTGTAATGTTAAAGTCTCCCACTATTATTGT
>PVKP010029036.1:0-29445 GCA_004027715.1 Plecturocebus donacophilus
AATTTTTTGCGAACAAACAAGTACTCAGAGATTACATCACCACCAGGCCTGCTTTACAAGAGCTTCTGAAAGAAGCACTACACATGGACGGGAACAACCAGTAACAGCCATTCCAAAAACATACCAAAAGGTAAAGAGCATCACCATAATGAAGAATCTACATCAACTAATGGGCAAAACAGCCAGCTAGCATTACCAGGAGCTGCAATTTTCGTCTCTGATAAAACAGACTTTAAAACAACAAAGACCATAAGAAACAAAGAGGGACATTACATGGTGGTGAAAGGATCAGTGCAACAAGAAGAGCTAACGATCCTAAATATATATGCACCCAATACAGGAGCACCCAGATACATAGGGCAAGTTCTTAATGACTTACAAAGAGACTGAGACTCCCACACAATAATAGTGGGAGACTAACATTACCCTGTCAATATTACATAGATCAACGAGATAGAAAATTAACAAGGATATCCAGGACTTGAACTCAGACCTGGAACAACTAGACTTAACAAATATTTACAGAACTCTCCTCCCCAAATCCACAAAACACACATTTTTCTCAGTATCACATTATACCTATTTTAAAAGTGACCACATAATTGGAAGTAAATCACTCCTCAACAATTGCATAGCATTTCACAGGTTTAAATAAAATATTGGTTGGCTGCTTATTTGTTATTTTCATCCCCTATTCCTTCCTGTCTCCATTGTTAAGCACAATTATTGGCATAAAAGAGGTTTTTAATACCCATTTTTAGACTGTGTTCTAGCCTGGGCAATAAAACAAGAATCCCATTCTCTCTCCCTTTTTCTCTTCCTCTTTCTTTCTCTCTTTCATTTTTTTTCTTTCTTTTGCTGTTTCTTTCTCCTTTTCTCTCTTTTTCTTAAAAAAAAAGAAAAAGAAAACTCTCAGAGTTTATTCTTCTTATTCTGTGATTAGCTTCATTAAGAAAACTTGACAATTTTGGCCAAATGTGTGTGGGTTTCTCCCCACATATTAAGCAGTGGACACCAGCTAGATGTCCTCCAATTAAGTTCTGACACTATATACTCAGTGATAGCGTTAGATCCCACAAGTAAAGGGTTCAGTCCCACAAGGCCACTCTCTCCCCTCCCCATATTGCAAGTCCAGGCCTCCAGAACTTCTGGTTTCCAGTTGGAGTTCCCACAACCCCCTCTTTGGGGTTGATTAAATTCAAAAAATCAAGAGTGGCTAGAGTGACTCATAAAACTCAGGGGAACCAGTACTTACTTTTACAAGTTTATTTTGAAGGATATTTTACAGGATGTAAATAGCCAAATGAAGAGACACACAAGGTGAGGTCTGGAAGGGTCCTGAGTACAGGAGCTTCTGTCTTCATGGAGTTGGGGTACACCACCCTCCCAGCACGTAGATGAGTTCTTCATCTTTCTGTCAAGTTCTTCATCTTTCTGTCAGCCTCCACATGTGTACATTACCATAGTGTACTATGTGCTACAATAGAGATGAGCATAGGATAATAATGAGCACAGAGAAGAGACACTTGGTTTGTGAGGGTCAGGTCATAAGCTCAGTATGAATCGATACTTGAGCTAAGATTAGGAAGCATTTAGCAAACTGGGAAAGAAGCAGGAGGAGCACTATATATTTAAAAACTCAGAAGTGAGAGGGTGTATGATACATCCATGTACCACAAGGAATCGTATAGCTTCAAAGAAGATGACAGGACATTCCAGGGAAAAAGGCTGTAAAGGTAGATTATGGCTCAATCATAATTAGTATGGCCAAGTAGTTTGTACTGTATTCTTTTTCAATGAAAAGTTATTACTGAAGGATTAATATGTGCTTTGGAACAGTCTTCCTGACAGTGGAATGGAGATAGATAGGATACAGAAATGTGAAATTGCACTCAACAAATGTATATTAAGAACCCATTTCATACTAAGTAATGTTCTAAGAGCAAGCAATATAAAACAACTGGCAACTATTCAGTTGCACTTTATGCACTTTAATATATGTATTGATATAAAATTATATATTATGTAATTATATGATACATAAAATATCAATATACATACATACTAAATGTTTACACTTACATTATACCCAAATTTCACATACATTATACATTATACCCAAATTTCAAAGAAAAAGTGAATGGCAATCATTTTAAGCAATCAAAACAAGGACATAAATTAAGCATTAGAGATGAGATGGGGAAAAGATTTAAGGTTTATTCAGGAGATAAAATGGAAAGCAGGAGCACCTGAATGCAGGCCACATCTGAGGGTGATGGAATAGACTTTAAGATGGTACCCAGGTATCTGGAATAGATTACTGGATTAATGGTGGTACTGATGCCTGAAACCAAGGATGGATAAGAGTACAAATTTGGGGTGGGGAAATAAGATCTATAATTAGGTTTTAGTTAATATTTTTAGTTTCCCATGAGGCTTATAGGTGAAAATGCCAGTGTAAATACGGATCTAGGCCTAGAATTGGAAAATATAGATATGGAAGTAATGGATTTTGTTGTATCCTTAAATGTGGATAACATTTCTCAGTTAAGAGTGTCTAGGTTGGAGGAATATTTGAAGGATAAAAGTGGAAGAGGGAGAAGGAAGGGAAGAAGGTCAGTCACTTGGCCTCTGAAAATTCAGAACATAGGTTAAGCAATTTGAGAGACATAGGAAGAGTACTTGGAAAAAAACCAAAGCTGTGAACAAAATTAACTGGGCATGGTGATAAGTACCTGTAGTCCCAGCTACTCAGGAGGCTGAGGTGAGAGGATAGCTTGAGCCCAGCAATTCTGGGAAGTTGAGGGAGATTGAGGCTGCAGTGAGCCAAGGTCATACCACTGCACTCCAGCCTGGGTAACAGAGCGAGACCCTGGCTCAAAAACAAAAAACAAACAAACCAAAAAACCCAAAGTCCCTCCTATGGCCTACTAAGGCAGAGCCTAATCTGGCCCTTACTAGACACTCCATTTATCTCCTACCACTGTATTCTCTCATAGTCTTTCTACCACATGAGCTTCCTGTTGTTTTTCAAATATATTCCTATTTCATGACCTTTGCATTTACTGTCCTGTTTGGTTGAGTGGTTTTTCTTTGGATGTTTTCATGGTTTTCTCCCTTATTGTTTTCCTCCCTTATTGCTTTCAAGGACAGTTTCTTCAATAAACATTGCTAGGAAAACTAGATAAACATATGCAGAAGAATGAAAATAGACCCCCATTTCTCACCATATATAAAAATGAAATCAAAATGGATTAAAGATTGTATATAAACCTGAAACTATGAGACTACTAGAAGAAAACATTAGGGAAATGCTTTAGGACATCAGTCTGGGCAAATATATTTTGGGTAAGATCTCAAAGGCACAGGCAACAGAAATAGACAAATGGGATTATATGAAGCTAAAATTATACAACTAAAGAAACAGTCAGCAAAGTACAGAGACAGCCTACAGAATGGTAGAAAGTATTTGCAAACTATCCATCTGACAAGGGATTAATAAGCAGGATAGATAAGGAACTCAATTCAATAGTAAAACAAAACAAAAACAAATCAATTTTGAAATGGACAAAATATCTGAATAGACATTTCTCAAGACATGAAAATGGCCAATGGGCATTTTAAAAAATGCTTACCATACTAATCATTAGGGAAATGCAAATCAAAACCACAATTTGGTATCATCACCCCAATTTAAATAGCTTTTTGATTAAAAAAATTGACAAAAAATAACAGTTGCTGGCAAAGAGGTAGAGAAGGGGAACACTCATAGACTTCTTAATAACCAAAGAGAGCAAGAGTGAATACACTAAAATTAGAAAAAACAGACTTAAAATCAAAAATTGTTCCAAGCCAGGCATGGTGGCTCACGCCTGTAATCCCATCACTTTGGGAGGCTGAGGCAGGTGGGTCATTTGAGCACAGGAGTTTGAGATCAGCCTGGACCAACTGACAAAATCCCATCTCTACCAAAAAACAAAACAAAACAAAACAACACACACACACACACACACACACACACACACACACACACACACACGCAAATTAGCCAGGTGTGGTGGTATGCTCCTATAGTCTCAGCTACTCAGGAGGGTGAGGCACGTGGATCAGTTGAGCTCCAGAGGTTGAGGCTGCAATGAGCCATATTTGCACCACTGCACTCCAGCCTGGATTACAGAGCAAGACCTTGTCTCCAAAACAAAAGAACAAAACAACAAGAAAAACTACTACAAGAGACAGGAAAGGGACATTATATAATGATAAAAGGGTCAGTTTATCAAGCAAACATTAACAGTTATATATGTATCATATATCAGAGTTCCAAAGTTTATAAAGCAAGCATGGACACTATTGAAGGAAGAAACATTACAGCTGTATGATAATAGTAGGAGAATTAAAGTATTACACTTTAAACACTTTAAATAATGATAGAACAACTAGACAAAATATTTACATGGAAATAGAGGATTTGAACAACATTATAGAGTAGTTTGGACCTAACACATATGTAAAACACCCCAACAACAACAGAATACACATTCACTCAAGGGCATATGGAACAGTCTCTGGGACAGACCATGTATTAGGCAATTAAAAATGACTTAATAAATGTAAAAAGTTTGAAATCATGCAAAGTATATTTTCTAATCACAATGAAATGAAACAAGAAAACTACAGACTGATATCTCTTATGAATATTTGCTGTGGTTTGAATATTTGTGCCCTCCAAAACTCATGTTGAGATTTAATTGCCAGTATAACAATATTAAGAGGTGGGACCTTTAAGGGATGAGATGATTAGGCCATGAGGACTCGCCAGAAGCTAGTGTCTTGGTTTCGGACTTCCCAGCCTCCAGAACTATAAAGAAATAAATTTCGGTTCTTCGTAATTTACCCAACCTGGGGTATTCTGTTATAGCAGCACGAAACAGACCAAGACAATATTGATGCAAAAAATCCTCAACAAAACATTAGCAAATTAAATTCAACAGCATATTAAAAGAATTACATACCATGACAAAATGAGATTTATTCTTATAATGCAGTAATGGTTCAACATACAGAATTAGTCGTGATATACCATGTTAACAGGATTAAAAAGAAAAAACATGATCATCTCAACTGATTCAGAAAAAGCATTTGATAAAATTGAACACTTTATGATTTTAAAAACATTCAACAAACTAAGAATAGAAGGAAATGAACTCAACAAAATAAAGATCGTTCAACGTAGGAAAAACCCACAACTAACATCATACTCCAGAGTGAAAGACTGAAAGTTTTTTTTTTCTAAGATTGAAATAAGACAAGGATATACTTATATTCAGTATAGTACTGGAAGTCCTAGACAGATCAGTTAAGGAAGAAAAAGAAAAGGCATCAAATTGAATAGGAAGAACTAAATAAAAAGAGGATTTGAACATTATAGAGCAGTTTGGACCTAACAGATATATGTAAACAACATGATCTTAAATATAGAAAGCCCTAAAAATTTCACACACACACACCCAAAAAAACCCACCTGTTAGAACAAATAAACAAATTCAGTAAAATTACAAGATACAAAATCAACATGCAAAAATCAGTTGTGTTTCTATACATTAACAACAAGCCATTTAAGGAAGACATAGACATATGGAAAGAAATCACATTTTTATGAATTGGACCCTTGCCTTTCTCCATATACAAAAAGTAAAACAGATCAAAGAACTAAATGCAAGAGGTAAAACCATAAAAGACTTAGAGGAAATCATGGGGGAAAGCTTTATGGCATTGGATTTGGCAGTGATTTCTCAGATATGACACCAGAAACACAGGCATCTAAAGATAAAATAGGTAAGTTGGACTTCATCAAAACTAAAACTTGTATGCATCAAAGGACACTGTCAACAAAGTGAAAAGGCAACCCACAGAATAAGAGAAAATATTTGCAAATCATATTTGGTAAGAAATTTATATCTAGAATATATAAAGAACTACAGCTCAACAACAACAAAACCTGGTTTTAAAATGGGCAAGGGACTTTAGAGATTTCTCCAAGAAGTTATACAGGTGGCCAATAAGCATATGAAAAGATACTCAGCATCACTACTCGTTACTAAAACCACTGTGAGATTCTACTTCACACCCATTGATATGGCTGTTATTCAGAAAAGCAAAATAAGTGTTGGCAAGGCTGTGTAGAAATTAGAACCCTCATACATTGCTAGTAGGAATGTAAAATGGTGCAGCCATTGTGGAAAATGGTATAGCAGTTCTTAAAAAAATTTAAACATAGAATTATCATATGATTCAGCAATCCTACTACTCTTGGTTACATACCCAGAGGAAGTGATAGCAAGGACTCAATCGGATATTTGTACAGTCAGGTTCAGAACAGCATTATTCACAATAGGCAAAAGGTAGAAACAACCCAAGAATTCATCAGCAGATGAATGGATAACCATATACACACAACATAGTAGTATTTAGCCTTAAAATGGAAAGAAAAGTTTACACATGCTATAAAGTAGAACCTTGGAAATGTTATGCTAAGTTAAATAAGTCAGTCACAAAAGCACAAATATTGTATGATTACACTTATGTGAGGTACTAAGAATAGTCAAATTGATAAAGACAGAAAGTAGAAGGGTAGTTGCCAGAGGTTGAGAGGTAGGAAGGAATGAGGAGTTAGTGCTTAATGGATACAGAGTTTCAGTTAGGAAGGATGATAAAAGTTCTAGAGGTAGACGGTGCTGATGGCTGCACAAAAATGTGAATCTTTTATTTGATATATATTTTAACATATTTTCTTTAAATCTATTACAAAAAAAAGAGAATTGGTCTAGCCTAGATTCTCTTAGTAGCCATGTTTTATTGCTGTTCATCTGTCATCCATCAGTTTATATAAACTCACCAGCCTTTTACCACTTAGTTTTCTATAGCCCAAGTCAGTTCTTCTCTCAGTGTTTCTTCCAGTTCACTGCAATTTGAGACTCAGAAGCTTCTCTTTGAGAAGTCAGTATGCCGTATCCATTAAGGAGCATTCTGTTCAGGAAAGACATCCAAGTATTCCAAATTGATAAGGTAAAGACAGAACAGATAAGTGATTTTTAAAATATTATTGGCTTAAATTACAAAAGCAGCACATGCTTATTTTTTTTTAAGTAAATAATTCAAGATGTACAGAATATAAAGTGACAGTCCTCTCCATCACTCCCTAGGGCTATCCATTGTTAGTAATTTGGTATATATCCTTTCAGGGTATGTGAATCATGTTTTTTCAAAAATGGAATCATGCTAATCTGAAAAAGATTTTAATTTTTTTAATGTCATCATCTTCACCATTATCACTAAGATTTATTGAGGCTTGTTTGCCAGAGAGCTTTACAGTTATTTAATCCTTATATAAATCTTATGAGGAAGTATTATTTTCATTTTTTGAATGAGGAAAATGAAGTGCAGAGAGAAGAAGTAACTTGCCCACAACCACATAGCTAGTAAGTTAGTAGAATTAGTAGAGCCAGAATTTGAAAAAATGTTTGACCACAAACTTCATGTCTATAACTCTGCCAGAAATCGTCAATAGCCTTTCAGGTTTGTACATATAAACCTACCTAATATCATGAATACCTGACAATACCTTGTAACACCCTTCCTTTTTAAAACACTGTTTTTCACCAGGCGCAGTGGCTCATGCCTGTAATCCCAGCACTTTGGGAGGCTGAGGCGGGTGGATAACCTGAGGTCAGGTTTTCGAGATCAACCGAGCCAACATGGTGAAACCCTTTCTCTACTAAAAACAAGAATCCCGTTCTCTCTCCCTCTTTCTCTTCCTCTTTCTTTCTCTCTTTCATTCTTTTTTTTCTTTCTTTCTTTCTTCTTTTCCCTCTTTTTCTTTCTTTCAAAAAATAAAAATAAAAAATACAAAAACTAGCCAGGTATGGTGGCAGGTGCCTGTAATCCGAGTATTGGAAGGCTGAGGCAGGAGAATGGCTTGAACCTGGGAGGTGGAGATTGCAGTGAGCTGAGATCGCACCATTGCACTCCAGCCTAGGGGACAAGAGTGAGGTTTTGTCTCAGAAAACAACAACAACAACAAAACACTATTTCTCTTTTTTTTTTTTTTTTTTTTATTTCGAGATGGAGTCTAACTCTGTTGCCCAGGCTGGAGTGTGGTGGCACTCACTTGGCTCATCTCCACCTCCTGGATTCAAGCCATTCTCCTGCCTTAGCCTTCCGAGTAGCTGGAATTACAGGTACCCATCACCATGCCTGGCTAATTTTTGTATTTTTAGTAGAGATGGGCTTCACCATGTTGGCCAGGCTAGTCTCAAACTCCTGACCTCAAGTGATCTGCCCACCTCAGCCTCCCAAAGTGCTGGGATCACAGGGATGAGCCACCGTGCCCAGCCCTTACTTTATATTCTTATATGAACCTTTTCATTTTTCCCTGTGGCTTGAGATATCTGTGACAATAACTCCTAAATCTATAATCCTAGTCCAGACCTGCCCTCTGAACTATAGACCCATATGTCTCACTGCTACTTGGAAGCCACAATAAATGGAATGTCCAGACCTGAACTTACATATTCACCATTTTTTCTCACCTGTACCATTGCAAGAGAGTAATGAGTTTAATAAGCTGCTGTGTGAAATAATACTACCTTTTATTTATCCTAAATTTACTTCACATAAATTTCAAAGGATAATGTCTCCTCCTACTACTAGTGTCCTGCTGTTGATCACCACCTATATTTATTTTACCTGGCCCCTAAGTAGTGTTTTTCTCTTTTAGTTATAGACCAATTTTTTCGTTGTTAAACCTAGGCTCTCTTGCCACCATACTGTTAAATTGTTTTTTTTGTTTTTTTAGAACCTCTAGTCTTAAAACATGGCTGTTTTTAGTTTATCCTTCTGGTATAGCCCTCATTCTAGACCATACTAAAATATCAGACAGTTTCAGATACATTGAAGCAGTGCACTAATCTCAGATACACAGAACCAGTCTTCTTCCCTTCTTCGACATTTAAATTCATATTACTTCATAAATCAGAAAGGAAAATTAACATTTAATGAATGAGCATATTCTACAAGTGTTACATACCCTAAATGTAAATCCTCACAAATGAGCATATTCTACAAGTGTTACATACCCTAAATGTGAATCCTCACAGCCCTACAAAAGTAGGCATCGTTAGCTTCATTTTCAAATGAGGAACTGAGACTCAGAAATGTTGATTTTCTAATCTAAGTTGCAAAGTCTATACTGAAACTAGATTTGTCAGACCAAAGACCATACTCATTATACTAACCTAGCTCATTCCAGGTTTTCAAACTGTTTTCTTCCCATTGCTAGGAATAACTTTGTCTCCTCTCTTCTTAGATACATCCTTACTTTGTGATTTATACATCTCTTTTTACCAAGACAGACTAGAGTATAAAGTTTGCTATTAATATTTCCTTTACTTATTCTTCAATTTATCGTGTGCCAGGAACATCATATATGCTAGCAATTAAAAGATAGATAAGTGGCTTGTCATGGTGGCTCACGCCTGTAATCCCAGCACTTTGGGAGGCTGAGGCTGGCAGATTACAAGGTCAGGAGTTCAAGACCAGCCTGGCCAACACGGTGAAACCCTGTCTCTAATAAAATACAAACATTAGCCGGGCATGGTGGCACGCACCTGTAGTCTTAGCTACTCGGGAGGCTGAGGCAAGATAATCACTTGAACCCAAGAAGTGGAGGTTATCATGAGCTGAGATCACCCCACTGCACTCCAGCCTGGGCAACAGAGTGAGAGTCTGTCTCAAAAAAAAAAAAAAAAAGAAAAAAATATATATGTGTGTATACATACATATACCCATGTATACATACATATACATATATGTATATGTATACATATATTAAGTGAATGTATTTATTCATACACTTAGAAGGTTCATAGTCAAATATTGCTTATTCCATTTGTTGGCATGTGTAAGCATTCACACACATAACCATACCCGTACCCATACTAAGAGGTCTTCTGTTCATTCCAAAGTAGAATCTTTTAATCACAATAGCCTCTGACCAGACAACTTTTAAGATATTTACAGAATAAGACAAAAGATTATTATAGAGAGTATAGGGTGGTAGAGTTGGCTTGACTCCTGAATTGGTTATTATATAGGATAAGCTGTTACAAAAAGACTAAGAAATGCAGTACATAAATATAAAAGTTGACTTCTGTCTCTGCTTGAGACAAAGACTCATGTCAGTAATCCCAGCACTTGAAGAGGCCAAGGCAGGAGGATTGCTTGAGCCCAGGAGTTCAAGACCAGTCTGGGCAACATAGTGTGACCCTGTCTCTATTACAAAAAAAAAAAAAAGTTCTCTTTTTTGTAACAGTTCACAGGTGAATAGAACAGGGATAGTAAGGCAGCTCTGCAATTCTTAAAATACGGTTTCCCTCTCTGAAATCACAGTGGCTACTCTCCTTATTTCCTTGCCGATGAGAAGGGGAAGAGAAGTGAAGAGCAGACAGCTTTCTTTTAATGATGTTGTCCAAAATTTATACAGATTATTTCCTTTCACACCCTTTAGCCAGAACTTAGTCACATGATCACATCTAGTAATGAAGAAGGCTTGTAAATATATCCTCTAGCTGGGTGACCATGTGCCCAGTTAAAACTCTATATTACTAAAAGAAAGAAAATGGATATGGGGAATAATTAGCAGTCCTTGCCACATCTTTTGGCTGACTAGGCTAAAATTGTCTGGAGAGTTTCAGGTATCACAAGATTCCATAATATGGAATTAAATATTTAATCAATTTATTACTCATACCAAGTTGTCATCAATTTCTGCCACTGTTCCATAGGAGAAACTTCTGTTGCTTCTTTGACCATCTTTCCAAGAGAAGAATCAGTAATAAAATAATTAAGACATCTGAAAATGTTAAAACTGATTACTATTTACAAATCAGATTACCATAATCATAAATGATTAGGTTATGGAAAACCTGCAGCTGACCTCTCTTGCTTGTCCCAAGATCCTTTGCATTATGTAATCAGAAAATAGACATCTCTTTGTTGAGAAAAGAAATTTGAAATGAAATTTTTCTCTTTTTGCCCCCTCTTGATTAAAAGAGAAAAATTGACAAAGTCTTACATGGAAAGGAAGCAATATTCTTAATTCTAAAATGGTTCAGGTGCTATGATATTAATTGCTCTTTCTTTGTACTGAGAAGAAATGTAAAGGATACATAATATTTAAAACTATCCAGTTTGCTAAGCAAAGAGTCTTATTGACTAGCCAGTAAGGCTGAAGAGAAGGCCTAAAATAAGAGTAAATTTGACTACGACTTGTCTTTTTATCATAAATTACAGATCTTCTCTAACGTTTATCTGATAATAAATGTAAAGTGATAAGGACTATTTTGTTGTCAGATTACTTTATTCAAGAGCTAATCTTGATCCATCTGAAATGTAAACCTTAAGTCTATGGCTTATGTTACCTCTAAAAGCTTGTAAAACATATTTTAAAGGATTGCAAAAGGCATAAAATACCTTTATTGTAGGTACGACATTTAAAAAATCCTTCATTTTCACATAAAATGTAAATGGCCTCATTACTGTTTACCACTCTTTTTTTTTCCTTTCTTTTTTCCCTAACAACATATATACTCTATGCAAAGTGTTGATGGGGAAAGCAGTTCATTCTATAATTTTTTTTCCCTAATGAAGCTACTGGTATTAGAATAAAAGTGCTCCAGGTAGTTTCTGATCAAAGCTTTATTTCTTCATTGTACATTGTTAGTACTTTGCTCATAGATTTATTTTCCACATATTGGAATGTAAAATATTTGTAACCTTTCTTCCAAGGTTTTATTTCTAGAAATATATCCTGTTAAAACTTTTAGACAGGTATGTAGGATATACGTTCAAGAATATCGGTTAATAAAGAATTAGTGATATTCATTCAAAAATATATTGAGCACCTACTATGTGTCCAGAACTGCACAAAGTACTAAATCTACAGTGATAAGCAAACAGACATGCTTGCTTCCTTCTTCATAGAATGGTGGCACAGTCTAGTAAAGCAGAGACTAATCAAACACTCTCACAAATATAGCTTGAAACTCTGATCAAAGTATCAAGAAGAAAGATAAATTGCTATTAGAATGTCTGTTGGGGATTTGACCTAATTTAGGAGGTCAGAGAAAATTACCATTATGTAATGATTTTTGAAAGGGCAGGTGTGGAGGGCTTTTTAAGTACAAGGCCTGCATCATAAAGATCCATTGGCCTAAAAGAACTCAACGTATAAGGGAAATACTGCAATGAGAAGAGTCACAGGCTCTTAGTAGGGACTTGGACTTTTGGTTCTTTATTCTAGGAGCATAAGAAGCCATTTAAGGTTTTTTGAGGGACAATGGCGAGGGGTAGGAAAAAAGTATAGAGTAATATGATTACATGTGCATTTTGCAAAGAACACAATGGCTGCTAGAGAATAGTTAGGCTATTGCAGCAGTCCATTAAGGCTGTGGTAGTAGATTTAAGAGATATTGATAGTTAAGATTAAAATTGATAGTTGGGGACAGGTGCAGTGGCTCACACCTGTAATCCCAGCACTTTGGGAGGCTTAGGCAGGCAGACTACTTGAGGTCAGGAGTTCAAGACCAGCCTGGCCAACATGGTGAAACCCTGTCTCTACTAAAAATACAAAAATTAGCCAGGCGTGATGGCGGCTGCCTGTAATCCCAACTATTCAGGTGGCTAAGGCAGGAGAATCGCTTGAACCCAGGAAATGGAGGTTGCAGTGAGCCTAGATCAAGCTGCTGTACTCCAGCGAGCAAGACAGAGCTCTGAAAGAATAAGACTCCACCTTAAAAAGATAAATAAAAATAAATACAATAAAATTGATACTTAGTAACGGATTGGCTATACAACAAATTGATGTCAAAGATGGTTACAGCTTTCTATATAGATAAGAACACCATACACCAAGAAGAGGAATACTAGCAAAGAACCAGACTTTTAGGGGATGGAGAGGAGAGATGAGAGGGAGTGGTAATTGGGGAAAATAATCTGTTTTGAATATTTGAAGTGCTTCTCCAATAACAGTTGGCCACATAGATCTATAGCTTAGAAGAGAAATCTGAACTAGACAAAAAATTTGAGCCACTGGCATGGATGAGATTACCTAGAAGAGAGTATATAGCAAGAGAGGGCCTCAGGCTAGCCAGATGTACTTATATGATATGGCATAGTGGTTAGTTAGGGGCTTGGGCTTTGTATTCAGGCAAGTCTGGATTCAAATCTTAGCTCTACTATCTACTATGAAATCTTAATAGTTAAGATTAAAATTGATACTTGGAGCCAGACGCAGTGGCTCACACCTATAATCCCAGCACTTTCGCAGGCCGAGGCAGGTGGATTACTTGCGGTCAGGAGTTTGAGACCAGCCTGGCCAACATGGTGAAATCCTGTCTCTACTAAAAATAAAAAAATTAGCCAGATGTGATTGGGGGTTAGGGGGGTGAGCACTTTTAATACCAGCAACTCAGGAGGCTGAGGCAAGAGAATCGCTTGAACATGGGAGGCGGAGGTTGCAGTGAGCCTAGGCAGATTATTTTGTACCTCTTTAAGACTCAGTTTGCTTATCTGTAAAATGTGGGAAATAGTCTCCTGGGAAGGTTGGTTTAAGGATTAAATGAGATGAAGAAAATAAAACTGATTTTGGTACATAGTAAGTATTTAATGAAATTATCACATGATGATAATGTGTTGCTGAGTTGAAAAATTTGGTTGCAGAATGGTTCTCATTTGTGAAAAAGTATGGTATGTATACACACATGTATATAGGAGTTCTGAAAGGGTATATACCAAAATATCAATAGTAGGTACCCTTGAGGAATAATGGAAGGCAAAGTAAGGGAGAAGACTGCCACTTTTTACTTTGTACTATCTGTACATGCTTGTATATTATTTTTGTTGTGTTGGTGATAGTGGTCATTTTGTTATTTGCATTTTTCAATAAATGTGTGATTTGTATAACTTTTAATAGCCATTAATCTTTAATCATTTTGTCCATTTTGTCTCTTTGTAAACTTTTAACAATCAGAGTTTGTTTTTTTTCGTTTTGTTTTGTTTGCTTGACAGAATGTTTTTGATTCAATGGAGATACCATACTGATTTCTCATAAAGAAACATCTGAGTCCTAGGTTACAATGAACTGGAAAAAAGACTGAGAGAGCTGACTTCAGTGATAACCAGAGCTTTTGTTCATAAACATATGTACTACATGCTGTGTGTCTTGGGTCATTCGTACTCTATAACAAAATACATTATGCCAGATAATTTATAAATAATAGAAATTTATTTCTCACAGTTTTAGAGGCTGAGAAATCCAAGATCAAGGCTTCAGCAGGCTTGGTGTCTGATGAGGGCCAAGTCTCTGATTCCAATATGGCACCTCATTGCTGCATCATCTAGTGGAGATGAACACTGTGTCTTCATATGACTAAAGGGATGGAGGGCAAGAAGGACTGAACTCTGTGTGAAGCCTCTTTTATAAAGGCCTTCATTTTATTCATGTGAGAGCAGCCCATATAACTTAATCGCCTCCTAATAGGCTATACTTCTTAATACTATCAAAGTGGGAATTAAGTTTCAACATGAATGTTGATATTGAATGTCAACATTCAAATCATAGCATTTCACCCCTGGCTCCCCCAGATTTATATCCTGCACATGTACAAAATATTTGAGATACATGTAAGTGATATATATTTATATCATCCCAAAAGCCTCAAGAAGACTTAGCTTGTTCTAGCATCAACTTTAAAATCTAAAGTTTCACCTAAACAGATAGGGAGATGAGACTCAAAGTACAGTTCGTCCAGAGACAAATTTCTCTCCAGCTGTGAGCCTATGAAATTACAGTTATATGCTGCCAATAGACAATAGTGAGACAGACATAGGATAGACATTCCCAGTACAAAATGGAGCAACAGGAAAGAACAAAGGGTTAACAGCTTCTAGCCAAATCCAAACACCTCAAATAAACAAGGAAAAAACCCAGTAGGGCAAACATTAAATCTTGAAGCTTGAGTATAGTCTTTAGCTCCGTTTCTCACTTTCTGGACACACTGGGGTGGAAGTTGGGCCCCCAAGGCTCCAGGCAACCCTACCCCATGACATTGCTGACTGTATTTCTTGTGTGTTGGAGTTGCAGGTCTTTAGTTGTCCCAGCCTGGAGTTGCACACTGGTGGCTCTACTGATCTGGGGTCTTGGAATGGCCTTGACTGGACAGCTCCTCTAGGAATTGCCCAGATGGCGACTCTCTGCATTGACCGCACTCCCACAGCTTTAGATATATAGATGCCTTGCTCATTGTTAAAAGACAGGAACTAACTTTTGCAAAGAGCATATTGTGAGACAAATATTTTATATATTCTGTCTTTTTCAATCCTTCAGGTAAGTATAATTTTCATTTAAAGAGGAAGAAGGCAAAGGCTCAAAAAGGCAAGTAAATTAATCACAACCAAAGCACAGGATTGTAAAATAAAAAAAGTTTATCATTGTTTACCATTTGGCATGCTGAGAAATTGGTGGCAGCACTGTCACCTAAAAGTAGATAATTAGATTGGAAATCTACTCTGTCAAATTGGAGATCTTCTAGATAAGTCTTGGTACTGATGTATGGGAACATACAGGACTTTTAACCTAGTAGGCAGAAAATGGTTGAAGAAAGACCTCTGTAAGCCAGGATCTCTAAGTTGCTGATCCTGTTTGATCTCATACTTTTTAAAGAAAACTCAAAATTGAAGTTGATTCTTACCTTACCAAAATTTCAAGATGCATTTTAATTAGATTGTGTCTAAATTAATTAGTTTCTGTCTAAAGTGCTATGTATTAGGATAATTAATATTTAATTATCTTCCTTCATGAACTGTGGAGCTTCCTATTGAGAACATTTGTGGTATCCAAGCAAATCCCTCCATAAATCTTTCATTCTCTTTGTTAACCTTGGAACAATTTGAAAGATTTTTAAATTGGGACTATTTCATTATTTTTCAATCCATTCCACATTTATTAAATTCCTTAATAAATCATTGGAGGAAAGCAGTCATATTTTTTAGAATATTGAAGTAAGTTATTGAGGATGAGAAGAAATGTTTGACTTAACTTAGAATATTGTAGATGACCTAAGGGCACTTAAACTTTTTTTCCCCTATGTAAGAAATAAGTGCCTTGGAAAATACAAAAAAAAAAAAAAAAAAAAATGTTCAATGCCAGCAATAGGAAAAAATTCAATTTATGAAACTCTATTTTAATATTTAAGATACTCATGAAAATTTAAACAGCTAAATATACAAAATTATAGAAAATATGCTGCCTTAGTTTTGAAGAGGAAATATTGAAATTTTGTCTGGATAAAAGGGCAATTTTTAAAATAAACTTTTTGTTTATCATAGTCAAGAATATGAGCAACCAGTTTTAATAAATTTAGGATGTGTGCTATATCTGATCACCAGTGTTTTAAGTTTTACTTTTGAACACTAAGAAAGAATACAAAGTTAACCTTATGGACTAGGCGTGGTGGCTCATGCCTGTAATCCCAGCACTTTGGGAGGCCAAGATAGGAGGATCACTTGAGCCCAGGAGTTTGAGACCAGCCTGGGCAACATAGCAAAACCCTGTCTCTTTACAAATAGCATAACAATAAATAAAATGAAAAACAAAGTACCTTATAGCACAAGTGTGTAAGTACCTGTTTACCTCTTTAGATGCTGGTAGACCACTTGTTTTGCTAGTCTTTGAAATTGGAAGGAGTGTCAAATACACAGAAGCCAGAGTCATCTTGGCCAGATGGTGTTTGATACAGATGGATGGTTAGTTGTCATGCAGATCTCCTAGTTGGTAACTTGTTGCTGCCATCTGACTCAAAGAATCATTCACACACACTGGCTGTCAAAAGCATCTTCTCTTCTGTCTGTTTTAGCTGTCATGTCTGTGCTCTGTACAGAAGTGTTGACAAGACATTGCTGTTGTACATTTTCAATGTGGTTGTTAGTGAGTTTTCTATTTTGTAGAGTCTTTGATAGTGCTGGAATGTACTTGCTTTGTAATTTATTTAAAAAAAAATACTATGACTGTGCAACAATAATCTGACCTTGTAAAAGGACTTTTCAGGTTTTAAGCTTAAGCAGATATGTTCAGTGAACAAAAGCATTTTATAAAATGAAAAAAAGACTAATTTCATTTAATTTCCAAACAGAAAATAAACCAAATTCTACTGGTTATTTTCCAATTTGAAAGAATATTTCCTTTTGGACGTTCCCTCTCATAATCTGTGATCAAAATCTTTATACTCTTTTCTGAATATGCATTTTCTCAAATTACTACCTTTTTTCTAACAGTGTAAGCTTCCATTGTTTTCAAAAAAAATCTTCAAACATTACCTATCTTTTACATCTGTTTTCTCAATCTTAATTTCCCTTTGTCTTATTTACCTGCTGCCCTTGTTTCTATTTTTCCTGTTTCCCTTAGAGAAATATAAGCAAAGTCATTTCTCCATTCCTTCAGATCACTTCTGAAAGCGTATCTGTTCCTCTGATACCTTTTTTTTTTTAAGTGAAAGCAAGTTTATTAAGAAAATTAAGGAATAAAAGAATATAGCTACTTCATAGGCAGAGCAGCAGCATGGGATGCTCAATTCTGATATTTCTTTAGCAACTTAATTAGCTTGTTTATTCAACTAATATTTACTGAGCATCCCAATATAGGAATATGGACCAGGCACTCTGTAATACTCTGGAGATACCAGGAGGAAATAATCTCCACCCTTCAGGATTTCAGTCTAGATGGAAATCAGACATCAGACAATTAGACTAGAATATTATAACTGCTATAACATAAGTATATGAAAAGTATAGGAGGAAAACAAACTTGCTATTCTATTTCCCATAGCAGGAAAAATAGAGCCATTGCTGTTGACCTTTATAATACTTTATTAAGTAGCTTAAGAAGTAGTTAAAACTTCAACTTGAAACAGATATTGATTCTTTAATTTTTCCTAGCTATTGAATATATTTTCAGTATTATTTATTTATTATAATATCTTATAGGCAGAGATGCTAAAGTATGTTTTTTAAGCCAGAGAGTAGAAGATAAAAATGAACTGGCAGAAGCTTTCTGAGTCGATTTCAAAAGAAAATATATTCGTTTCTTCATTAAGGTAGGGAAAAAAGACATAGAGACTTGAATAACATAGACATTTATTCTGGGCCTATCTCTAACTTGCTACATTTTTTGTACTGGTTACTTAATCTCTGGACAGTAAAATGTATATACCTATCAAAATAAAGTGAAAAAATAGGTACTTACTGATTGATGTTTGTGAAGAACTTTGAGTTCTTGGGGACAGTTTTAATTAATACAGAAATATATAGAGATGACTGTAACTTGTTTGCTGATTCTTCAGCCCTGGTGGCACTGTGTAGCCCAAGTAAATCTAAGGTATTTAGAATTTGCTGTAGATTTTTGGATCCTTCATTCAGTCAGCTTACCACACTCTTTCTTTGGGGTTGGGTGTGAATTTATACAGGAATAAGATGTCTTATCCTGGGAAGCCAGACCCTAGACTAGACTTGGGTGTCAGTGATCAATTCTGAGGCATATTCATTGGGCATATGCTTCAGATAGACTCACATGATTGATTCTTCTGTTCATAATAATAAAATTTACTTAGAATCTGTATTACCTTTTTAAATTTTTCAGTGAGCATGTACTGAACACCTCCTTTGTATAAATTACTTAATCCATATGAATTCTGTGGGGAATGTCAAATTATGTAAGATGGCCTTTAGGCAATGTGCAAAAGACAGTGCACTCACTACATGGATTGCTTATCAGCTTTGTCGATTGTTCATATTTGAAGTGTATTACTGATAAAAGTTCACCTTTTATTTGGGAAAATGTATTTTGCTTTAATTTCTTAAGCTAATTTATATTTGCTAATCTATGAACAGCTATGTAATTTATTAAAATTTTTAAGTTGGCCAGGTGCGGTGGCTCATGCCTATAATCCCAGCACTTTGAGAGGCCAAGGCGGGTGGATCACGAGGTCAGGAGTTCAAGACCAGACTGGCCAGCATGATGAAATTCTGTTTCTACTAAAAACTTCAAAAATTAGCTGGGCATGATGGCTCATGCCTGTAATCCCAGCTACCTGGGAGGCTGAAGTAGGAGAATTGCTTGAACCAGGACCTGGAAGGCGGAGGTTGCAGTGAGCCAAGATCACGCCACTGCACTCTATCTCAAAAAAAAAAAAAAAATTAAGTTTATTGGTCCCTGAAAATAATAGAGCTTCACTAATTTTGAACTTTAAGAATCAGTTTAAAGTCAAATATCTACTATCTACTGAATGTCATTCTGAGATTATTAGGACTCCATTTTATATTTCAAGGAATTTACAACTTAGTCATTATTTATTTGTCCCTCCAGGGATAGAAATTGGTATTTCAAAAAAAAGTTCTCTGTTATTGTTTGGTGATACGTTTTTAAGACTGTACTAATTTGGTAATTGTGATCCAACAGTTTCAAATTTGCTTGAAGGTTTGCAGCATCTGTATTCCTCAGTACAAACTTGTGTCTTTTGTCATTGCTTTATTCTCATAGCCATTATAATAAAATAGCAAAATGAATGGATTAACAATATAGGGGAAACTATGGCATTTAAGATAGACACCAAAGGGGTCAACCATGGTGTTCTCTTAATTTCTTTTCTTTCTTTTTTTTTTTTCTGAGGTGGAGTTTTGCTCTTGTTGCCCAGGCTGGAGTGTAATAGGATGATCTTAGCTCACGGCAACCTCCACCTCCCAGGTTCAAGCAATTCTCCTGTCTCAGCCTCCTGAGTAGCTAGGATTGCAGGCTCCTGCCACTATGCCCAGCTAATTTTTGGTATTTTTAGTGGAGACGTGTTTCACCATGTTGGCCAGGCTGGTCTCGAATTCCTGACCTAAGGTGATCTGCCTGCCTCAGCCTCCCAAAGTGCTGGGATTATAGGCGTGAGCCACTATGCCCAGCCAGTGTTCTCTTAATTCCCGAAAACTTAGCAGAGAAGTTTCTATCAGTATAATTTTATAATTTGTATTTGCCCCTTTGATTTTCATAGTGTCTTAGTTATAGCTACTTCCTTAGTATTTGTGTACTCTAAAAATAATTTCAGAAGTGTGTTTATTTGAAATACATGAAATCTGATTTTTTTAAGTTAGTGTGTGTTTTTAAACAATCACTTTAATATAGCATCTGTTGTATCATTCATGCTTTTGTTTCATTAAGGAATAAATGCTAAATTACAGTTTTGATCCTTACTGAAGGATCAGGAAATCATAGATTGAATCCTCAACTGAAATGTCTTTAAATAAGATAATTTTTAAAACTTTTACAGTGCTTTAAGTCTTAAATCACTGATGTTTATAACAATTACAAGTACATTCCTGGAACTAGTTTATATCTCATAAATAAATCCACAATACCTGCGAAATGACAGTGTGGGCAGCTCATATATATTTCTATTATTAATGGATGGTAAATATATGTTCATTTCTGTCAGTAAATATCAGGCTAACTGGTTTTTATGTCAGCAGACTGAGAACTATGAGCAGAGAATACGTGAACAACAGGAACAGCTGTCACTTCAACAAACTATTATTGACAAGCTAAAATCACAGTTACTTCTTGTGAATTCCAGTCAAGGTATGTTCATGTTAATTTTTTATATATTTCTAGAACCTCTTGGAGAAAAGGAAGATGTAAGCTGAGTTTTTCCATTTTATTCCTTCCTTGTTTCTCAGTAGTTATGATATTATAACTGTGGTACCATTATATGTTATGTTTATTTAAATGAATGCTTGCAGGATATAGGGAAGTGACTTTCACATATACTATACTATATGGTAGAACTCTAAGTTTATAAAACTTCCTAAAAAGCAATTTGCCAGTAAATAGCAAAAGCTTTTGAAAACATCTGTGCCTTTTGAACCAAAAACTCAAGTCCTAAGACTATATCATAAGAAAATATTTGTTAAAGTCTCGAAACTATATAGGCAGGGATGTGTATCACAGTATAAGTTTTAATCATGGAAAGCTAGAAGCAAATATTCAATAGTTAAGTTACAGTAATCTATATGAATAGCTTTGTAGCCAAGAAAAGTGATGATAATAGGTATTAACTTATAAGAATATGTTCACAATATATAGCAAAATGAGCAAAGCAGGATACATAAATAAGTGTTATTTTCATTTATGCAGAAAAAGATGTTCTTGTGTGAATTCATGTGTTTAGGAAAAGAAGAAATCTGATAGAATATATAAATCAAAATGTTAACAGGAATAATTCACAGCTGATAAAAATTTGGGTAGCATTTACTTTTTATTCTTTTTGGCATGTCTGCATTTTCTAATTTTTCTATAATAAGCATGTAGTCATAGTACAAATAATTATCTTAAATAAGAAATGCGTACCTGAAAATATGACATAAAAAAGTTGAATTGTTGCTGACAGATGCAAAGAGCATATTTCTAGTTTTCTAAATTCTGTATATTTTACATACTACTGGCTTTCGGAGAGTAGGGGTTTTGTGTGTTTAGTGGGAAGGAAAAAATATAAACGGACAACTTGTCAAAGTAACTATTCTAAAATTTCTACCTTAAAATCTATTCCCTTGCCGGGCACAGTGACTCACACCTGTAATCCCAGCACTTTGGGAGGCTGAGGCAGGCAGATCACAAGGTCAAGAGATCGAGACCATCCTTGCCAACATGATGAAACCTCGTCTTTAATAAAATACAAAAATTAGCCGGGCATGGTGGTGCGTGCCTGTAGTCCCAGCTACTTAGGAGGCTGAGGCAGGAGAATTGCTTGAACCCGGGAGGCGGAGGTTGCAGTGAGCTGAGATCGTGCCACTGCACTCCAGCCTGGCGACAGAGTAAGACTCTGTCTCAAAAAAAAAAATCTATTATCTTTATGGTTTTAAGTTTGTATTATTTTTGCTTTTTCAGGTAGTACAAAAAATAAGGGCTTTCTACTAATGTCCAAGAGGTTTTTGTCTTGCAGATAAGAGTTATGGCTGTGTTCCTCTGCTTGAAGACAATGAAACAAGGAAGAATAATTTGACTCTTGATCAGCCACATGATAAAGTGATTTCAGGAATAGCAAGAGAAAAACTACCAAAGGTAGACATTGCTTCTGCAGAAAGCAGCATCCAAATGCTGATGCATAACATAGCTTCCTCATTTATTTTTCTGAAGTGGTCTACCACTGGAATTCTGAATAGAAGTTCCATTTTGCAAATATGTGACTTAAATGTTTCTAAATAGAAGAACTATTTCCAAGTAAAAATAAAGGCTAAGGTTTTGTATTTTCTGTTGACCTTTTTTCTATATCACAAGCATTTCAACAAAGAAGCTATTTAACAAAGAAATGGGGCTGGGCACAGTGACTCACTCCTGTAATTCAAATACTTTGGGAAGCCAAGGAGGGAGGATCATTTGAGCTCAAAAGTTTGAGGCCAGCCTGGGAAACACAGGGGACCCCTATCTCTACAAGAAATAAAAAAATTAGCTAGGCAGTATGGCACATGCCTATAGTCCCAGCTACTGAGGAGGCTGAGGTGGGAGGATTGCTTGTCCCTAGGAGGTCAAGGCTGCTGCAGTGAGCCATGATCATGACACTGTATTCCAGGTTGGGCAACAGAGTGAGACCCTGTCTCAAAAACAAAAAATGCATGCATATGTACGTGTGTGTATGTGTGTATAAATATACAATGAAATGGAAGATTAAAATTGGGTAAATAGTAAGACACGAATTAGAAAATAGCTTTCTAGTTTTTTCTTCAATTGTCTGTGCTTAGTTTAGAAAAAGAAAAACCTATTCAACTAGCTTAAGCAAAACTCTATTGACGTAATATAGAAAGAAATACTACATATCTGCAAAGAGACGTATACAAGAACATTCATGCTACATGGGTTAGAAACAACATAAATATCCACCAATAACAGAATAGTCCATCTTTAGAAACTCTTTAGAAAAATGAAAATATACTAAATATAAATTTGCCTAAATTTCATTAGCAATTTGGAGTAAAGAAGGAAATTGCAAAATGATAAAATGGGAATACTTTATGTAGCTTGTTGTTGTTGTTTTATTTTGTTTTTGTTTTTTTAGAGACAAAGTCTCGTTCTGTCGCCCAGGCTGGAGTACAGTGGCGCAATCTCTGCTCACTGCAACCTCCACCTCCCAGGTTCAAGTAATTCTACAGGCGCAGCCTGGCTAATTAAAATACTTTGTATTGTTTTTAAAATATAACATTAATGTTTGTGAAAATACAAGTATGTAATAAAAGTATAAAAACCTGGACAGGAAGGTCACACATCTTCTTTAGAAAAACGATTACCTCTAGAACTGGTGAGAAAAGAGACTAGGATATCTGAGAAAGTACTAATGGGGACTTCAGTTATGTCTGTAACTTTTTTTTTAATAGTAGAGAGTTAAGCAGGTATGCAAAATGTTAACCCTTATAAACTTGGTAGTATATCTATGTATCTTATATTGTTCTCTGTGTTTTCACAAGTCATTAAAATTTTGTAAGTTTGAAAAGGATATTTTTAATGAGATGAGTTGGCTTTTAGTGAGATGATACATATTTTGAATAAAATAGCTAGCAAATAAGGTTTCTTAATATCAACAAAACCAATTAAGTCAAGAGTGCTATATTTATTTTTTTCCTTCTAAATAAAGTAGGAGATTTTAGCTTTGTCAGGGTTATTTATTTACTGATTGTATAACTAAGACTGTCTTATTATTTGACATCAAATTTGAGAAATCCAATTTCGAGAGCTTTTTCCATAAATAAAAATTTTAGAGTAAGAAGTTCTCCTGGTACCCCTTAGTATGTACATTTTTATTTGAAACCATTCTTGGAGTCATTCAGTTTTCTTCACCCTCATTCAAATTTTCATTTATCTAAAAATGCTGATAAACACCAGAAACCATGGCATTGAAATAAATTAGGTTTATTTTGCAAAAGAGGAAATTGAGAAACAATGATTCTGAGTTTTTGAAATACAATTTTGTTACTAGGACTATTATAGTACATTATAAAATTGTTGAATTACTATAAATGCTGATGTAAATTTAGTGCTTAAGTAAACAATATGTATAATCTTCCTGTTTCAGTGTCTTCCAAATGCCATTATTTGCCATAAATTTAATAATCCAAATTCCATTTATAACATTTATTTGAAAGTAATAGAATATCTTCAGTTTAAAGTATGTAGAAGGTGGTTTTTAAAATAAAACCTTGGTTAGAACAAAAGCAATAATGTGAAGAGCTCTAAGATATATTAATAGTTTTGTTTATTTTAAATTTGGATAATTTGTCATTTACGAAAGTTTATTGTCAGTCAGTAAGTATCCAAACTAGACCTTCAACAGAAATCTTTTAAAAATTATGTTTGTTTAAATTCTGTAAGATAAGTATTTTATCTGTGAAATATATATCTGGATACCTGTAATGAAATTAAGTTTAAGTAACAGAAATCATTTCGGAGATAGCCTGTGTGCCAGGAATTAATAATATTGCTTCAACTGTAACTATACTTGTGAGCAGACAGTAAGAGAAAAATCTCTGAGTAAGGAGTAAAGTTCTGAGTAAGGAATAAATCTAACTTCAGGGAGTTCTCTTAATTATCTTTACTAATAGGTGAAAGGTTTATGTTATAGCCACATCTTTATACTTTGAATAGCTCATCAACTCAGTTTTCTTTGACTGTAACCATTCAATAAAAATTAACTGTCTGGTATTTCAGCTTTCTCTTTTCCTTTTATATATCTCTAACCAAAGTGCTAATGAGCACTGAACGTATAAGGGATTAAAGAAAAGTAAAAATATATTATAAAAGAATGGATAAATTAGATTTATTGAATATTGGAGAGTTGGCTGTATCCTTAGTGTAAAAAATTAGGCCTATTTAGAAAAAATACTGGCCATTTAAGCAATGGAAATTAAAATATGTTCCATTGGCCTATGTGTTGATCTATGTGTAATATGTATATGTTCCAAGCAATGGTAATTAAAATATGTTCCATTGACCTACGTGTTGATCTACCCTTAAGTTATAATTCACCTTTAGCTACTACAGGTGAAACCTAAATAACTCTGAATATATGATTATATTCAAGCTTCTTCCACAATGAAAAAAATCCATGTTGGTTGGTTGCATTTTTTTTTTTTTTTTAGTTTTGCTCTTATTGTCCAGGCTGGAGTGCAATGGCACCATCTCGGCTCATTGCAACCTGCGCCTCACAGGTTCAAGCAATTCTCCTGCCTCAGCCTTCCTAGTAGCTGGGATTACAGGTGCCCACCACCATGCCCAGCTAATTTTTTGTATTTTTAGTAGAGATGGGATTTTACTGTGTTGGCCAAGCTGTTCTCAAACTCCTGACCTCAGGCGATCCACCAGCCTCAGCCTCCCAAAGTTCTGGGATTACAGACATGAGCCATCAAGCCCAGCTCAGTTGGTTGCAATTTTATAAAAGTATGCACCCACATGGATGAGAACTAGAAGGCTTTATAGAGAAATGGTTAAGGTGATGGTATGATTCTTTTTTTATTCTGTTTTTATGCTTTAATATTATTGGTCTTCAGCAAAACTAATCTATTTCTAGAAATCACATTCCCAGTCAATTGGCCTAACTTCTATAATGAATTAGTAAGTTAATAGAAATGCTTTGAACCAGTAACAGAAGGAAGCCACTACAAGCCACCCACAGTCCTTTCCTCCTTCTGTTTGGTGGGTGGTTTGAGAATGTATTTTCTTTAGACTATTTGTTTTGTTTAGGATTTTGTTTTGTCAGGATATTTGAGAAGGGAAAGACTTGTGGACATTTTGGCAAATGGCCACTCTGGCTGCCTTAGAAAATGAAACATAAAGTAGAGGAAAGAGGGATATTTGAAGGGGAAAGAGAGCCTTTTAGAAAATTTTACTTAAGAAACATGAAATTTATAGTTCAGTCTCTATTCATGTTATTCCTACACAAAAAGCATGCAAAAATCCTTTGACTTCTAAAGGGACAGAAAAAAGTAAAGAAAAAGCCTCTGTCATTAGATGACCTATAGTACTCTACTTGAGACAGTAGAGAAGCAAATACTCAGTTTAATGGAAAACCTTAGTTTTCTCTTTTGTACACCATGGTAGTTTGCAGTCTTTTGCAATATCTATCATATTATTCCAGACTTACCCTAAAACTTAGGGCTTAAAACAACAAATTTTATCTAAGTTTCTGTGGATCAGGAGTTCTGGAGTGACTTAGCTGGGTGGTCCTGATTCAGGGTCTCTCATGTTGAAGTCATGGGCAAGGACTGCAGTCATCGAAGGCTTAACTGGTTGAGGGATCTACTTCGAAGATAGCTCACTCTCATGACTGTTGTTAGGAAGCCTTTCCACCTGAGCCTCTCTACAGTCTGACAGCTAACTTCACTCAAAGTAAGGGATCTGAAAGAGAGAAAGGTGCCCCCTGTGACATAGTCTCAAAGTCACATTCCTTCACTTCCACTTAATTTTATTCATTATTAGAAGCAAATCACTAAGGAGTGGGGGAAGAGATTAAGCTGTACCCCTTGAAGGGAAGAGTATCAAAGTTTGATACATATTTTAAAAGCAATACAGATATTGTAGATTTTGGTGTACAGAAGAGGATATGAAAGATCAAGAGACAAGGGGGCGATATTTAATTTACCTTATGACAAATATTGATGAAAGGTAGGAGAACTTATTATTCACTTAATAGTGATTTAACTTTCTGAATTGTGTGATTATTAATCTTGGAAAAAGTATCATAGCCTGTCATCTTAAGAACAGTTTCAAAAATTCTAATATGAATATACTTTCCAGAGAATAATAACAATGCTTGGAGAGCCAATAAATTGTTGCATATTACTAATTCTTTTTTATAACCAATGTTAAAAATTGAAAATGCAGATAGGAAATCAGATAACAAAAATGCACACAATTATTCTTGACAAAGACTATGCATGTCTTGTTTACAGAACACCATTGTCATAGTAACTTATGTCCATGTCAGCAGTTAGTATTTAAATAACAAGTTTTGTATTTGTGTAACAAATATGAAGGCATTCTATAAAAATACAAAACTGAGAGAGATCCAAGATGGCCGATCACTAGCAGCTCAGGATTGCAGCTCCCAGTGAAAGTGCAGAGAGTGAGTGGACGCCATACTTACAGACAAATTTTTGCTGCCCACGGACCACGACATTCCCAGCAGAGGAGCCCCACGGGTCGCCAGCGTGACCCTTTTGGCTGGCACAGCTGTTTTGCTGGCGCCTCGGCCTGGTGGCTCTTGGTGTGGAGTAAACGGGACTGGGTCTCCTTTTGGATGATGTTTGGAGCTCTGTGAAGGCAGAGCAGTCCATCCAGCTGATTGAAAAAGGGACTGAAGAGGGAAGCCAGACCGGAGACCCCCAGGCAGAAAATCACCACGAATTTCAATGCTGCTGTTTCAGCCAGCGTTGCGGGTTGCTTCAGTGAAAATTACATAGATTCTGGAGCTGGGAATTAACAAGCTGGACATCCACTCAGAGACCTAATTTAAAAGTTAGTAATTACAAAGGCAACAGGTGGATAAAACCACAAAGATGCCAAGAAGCCACCATAAAAAAACTGAGAACACTCAAAATCAGAATGTCTCTCCTTCTACAGAGGACGCTAGTTCCTCATCAGTAAGGAACAAGGCCTGATGGAAAACGAGTGCGAAGAATTAACAGAATTAGGCTTCAGAAGGTGGATAATAAGAAACTTCTGTGAGCTAAAAGAATATGTTCTAACCCAATGAAAAGAAACTAACAACTTTGAAAAAAGGTTTGATGAAATGCTAATGAGAATGGACAATTTAGAGAAGAACATAAATGAATTAATGGAACTGAAAAACACAATACGAGAAATCCGTGAAGTATGCACAAGTTTTAACCATCGAATTGATCAAGCAGAAGAAAGGATATTAGAGGTCGAAGACCAACTTAATGAAATGAAACGAGAAGATAAAATCAGAGAAAAAAGGGTGAAAAGGAATGAGCAAAATCTCCAAGAAATATGGGACTACGTGAAAAGACCTAATTTATGTTTAATAGGTATATCTGAAAGTGATGAAGAGAATGAATCCAAGCTGGAAAATATTTTTCAGGATATTATCCAGGAAAATTTTCCTAAACTAGCAAGGCATGACAATACTCAACTCCAGGCAATACAGAGAACCCGACAAAGATATTCCTCAAGAAGACCAATCCCAAGACACATAATCATCAGATTTACTCGGATTGAAGTAAAGGAGAAAATACCAAGGGCAGCCAGAGAGAAAGGCCATGTTACCCATAAAGGGGAGCCTATCAGACTCACAGCAGATCTCTCAGTAGAAACTCTACAAGCCAGAAGAGAGTGGGGGTTAATATTTAACATCCTTAAAGAAAAAAACTTTCAACCCAGAATCACATATCCAGCCAAACTAAGTTTTACAAGAGAAGGAAAAATAAAATTTTTTGCGAACAAGCAAGAACTCAGAGATTTCATCACCACCAGGCCTGTTTTACAATGACTTCTGAAAGAAGTACTATACACAGGAACAACCAGCATCAGTTATCCTAAAAACTTACCAAAAAGGAGAGATCCAAGCTGGCCACCTAGCAGCAGCTCAGGATTGTAGCTCCCAGTGAAAGCGCAGAGAGCAAGTGGATGCCGCAATTGCAGACGAATTTTTGATGCCCACAGACTGGGAGATTCCCGGCGAAGGAGCCACACGGGTCAACAGCGCAACTCTTTTGGCCGGCACAGCGCTTCTCGGTGTGGAGTGTACGGGACTGGATGCCCTTTTAGTCAGGCTCGGCCGGTCCCATCCCCACAAGGAGAACAGCAATTGGAAGTGCTGAGGACTGAGAACAAGCACAGCTGAACCTGTGAAGGCCCAGCTCTGTGGGGAAGGGGCGCCCCCCGAAGGAAAACTAAGAAACAGAAAAAACTTCATCACCAACAAGCTGGACGTCCACTCAGAGACCCAATCTGAAAGTCGGCAATTACAAAGACGACAGGCGGATAAATCCACAAAAATGGGAAGAAACCAGTGCAAAAAGGCTGAGAACACCCGAAATCAGAATGCCTCTCCTCCTACCGGGGATCGCAGCTCCTTGTCAGCAAGAGAACAAGACTTGACAGAGGATGAGTGTGATGAACTCACAGAATCAGGCTTCAGAAGGTGGATAATAAGAAACTTCTGTGAGCTAAAAGAACATGTTCTAACCCAATGCAAAGAAACTAAGAACCTTGAAAGAAGATTTAACGAAATGTTAACAAGAATGGACAACTTAGAGAAGAATATAAGTGAATTGATGGAGCTGAAAAACACA
>PVKP010029037.1:0-29445 GCA_004027715.1 Plecturocebus donacophilus
GCACTCCAGCCTGCGTGACACAGCGAGACTTCATCTCAAAAAGAAAAGCAACATTCAGAAAGAGGAGGAAGAGATGACCCGCTGAGAGAGACTCACTGTTCTGGGTCTGGCCATAAGAAGAACCATAGCTGCTCTGGCCATAGCCTGAAGTATCTGTGGACTGGCCATAACCGCTGTAACTCTGCTGTCCGTAGGGCTGACTGCTCTGCTGGGAATAGCCCTGCCCGGGCTGGGTAGGGTAGGCCCCATAGCTGGAGAAAAGTAAAACCAGCGTGATCAGGAAACGATGCCTTGACCACCCTTGCCCTCTGCAAACTTTGGAAACCCAAGAATAGCACTCACCTTTGGGTTGCTTGTTGAGTATAATCTGCAAAACAAAAATACAATCACATTATCTTCAGCCACCACTCTGAAAGAGTCGAATTAAAGCTAAATTCCTTAACTCAAGCACTAATGAGTAAATAGGACCACGTTGGTCTGGCACAGTGGCTCAGGCCTATAATCCCAGCACTTTAGGAGGCCGAGGTGGGTGGATCACTTGAGATCAGGAGTTCGAGACCAGCCTGACCAACATAGTGAAACCCCTAAAATACAAAAAATTAGCCAAGCGTGGTGGCAGACGCCTGTAATCCCAGCTACACAGGAGGCTGAGGCAGGAAACTCACTTGAACCTGGGAGGCAGAGGTTGCAGTGAGCTGAGATCGTGCCATTTGCACTCCCGCCTGGGCAACATGGCGAGACTGTCTCAAAAAAAAAAAAATTGGACCATGCAAAAAAGGGCATATAATTTCCCCATGAGACAAGGGCAAGCTGGCATATCAGCCAAGTGTTCTCACAATAAAGGAAAATAGAAGAAAATGCAAGTTTCTACAGAGTCCCAGAAGCCTTAACCATTGGGAAAACTAAGGTCTCGGTGGACAGCCACAAGCTTCTGCAAGCCAATTCATGTCCCTGATTGCTGCTCTAAAACACTGCACATTACTTTCATCCATTCTATGAGAAAGGCATTAACCCCAGGAGTCAAAATAGACTAACTTACCCAAAGTCACAGAACTATCAACTGGCACAGGTCTGAATTCAAGCAGTGTTCAGACTGTGGCCTCCGTTCTCTCAACCCAGACCCACAGAACAAGAACGTCTCAAAAAAGGCCATTCTTCACTCTGTGACCAACCCCGGAGATTAAGTGGGCTTTTTAGTGAAGTCACAGAATCAAAAGCCCTTGGAACCCAAAAGATCATCCAAGTGCTCGCTTTAGAAGGCGAAAGTCAAGTGGTACTCGATTCTCCAGTCCTGTGGCTCCAAATGGTTCGTTCTCACCTACCCTGTCTTCCCCACTAGCGAACCAAAAAACAGCGAAAGCGGTTTTGAAACTCCCCACCGAAGATACACGAGCAAGATCAACTCATCCACCCAGCACGGGAAACGCGACGCTACCCTCCGCAGGAAAAGGGAAAGGACCAGGAGAGGGTGTGGCCTCCGATGGCGGTTCTTCTCCCTCCCCACCTATAACCAAGAAATTTAGGCCGGACGCGGTGGCTCACGCCTGTAATCTCAGCACTTTGGGAGGCCGAGGAGGGCGAATCATCTGAGGTCAGGAGTTCGAAATCAGCCTGATCAACATGATGAAACCCAGTCTCTACTAAAAAATCCAAAAACTAGCCTGGTGCCTGCCAGCTACTCAAGAGACTGAGGCAGGAGAATCACCTGAACCCAGGAGGAGGTTGCAGTGTGAACCCAGATCGTACCACTGCACTCCAGCCTGGGCAACAGAGAGAGACCTTGACTCAAAAAAAAAAAAAAAAAAAATTTAGGCGGGAAAAACTCTCCGGCCTGGTCACCGATACGTTGGTCGATCCCCGACCACCACCGCCAAACCTTTAAGCGGGAGCGCGACCACGATCCCGAGCCTCCGCCCCCGCCGCGTGGCAACCGAGGCGGGAACGGAGCGGTCCCGCCCCTTCCCGAAGGACCCCAGAGGGACAAGGCTTACACCGGACGCGCGCCGCCGAGTCCTCCGCGAAGGGTCTCGCGACAAAAAGCTGAACCAACACGAGGCGAGGAAGGGGTACCACGGAGCGAGGGGGGAGGGGCCCGCAGAGCGCGTGCGCGCCGCGAGTGCCCGGATGCAGCACTGCGACAAAGCGGGCCCGAGCGCAGGCCGGCAGTGGGGGGAGCTGAGGCCACGGACATCAAGCGTTTCTACCCTCACCTCACGCTTCAAACTACCAAGAAGCGTCCCTCCCAACGTCCACCTCAAGCAAACGGACTGGGAAGAGAAGACTTCCCGCCCAGCGCGCTAGGCGCCAGAGAAGCGAAACAAAATGGCGACACCAGCCTCCCCCAGTCACCCCTCTCCGCGGCTTCCCGCCACAGCGGTGCGAGAGAATCTCACACGCGATCGCCGTCCCGGTCCCACAGAAAATGAAAAGCCCAGCCAGGAGGCCTCGGCTCGGAGCGCCGCCGCCGCCGCCTCGCGCCTTTACCTACCGTTTGATGCCATGTCCGCGTACGGCCAAGCAAGCAGCAAGATTCCAACTCTGTGGAGCACCGACGCCTGGAGGACTGAGCAGCCCCGCCTCCTGCGTCGAAGCTTAAGTATGCCCTGCCGCCTACGCACCGCGCAGGCGCGCACCAAATGCGGAAGAGCATGAGGGAGGCAGGAATGCACTCCCACCACTTCCTAGGGTACTTAGAGAATCCCAGCAGGCAGAAGGGAAATAAGTTAACTAAAGCCATGTGAATACTATACATAATCATATTTTTTGAAGAAAGAACCTCTCTCTCCTCGACAGGACTACCCCACGCTCTAATTCCACCCCCATGAAGGCTCACTGGTACGGCCTGAATGCCCGCTGGGGGCGGGGCGAGGGGCCGGGGCGGCTAGAGAGCTAACTGGAGTCACAGCCGGGAGTCGCGGGGTGGAACCGAGATTCCTGTGGCCGGGCCCCTTTACTGGGCCCCGCTTTCACCCAGGATGACGAGTTCCTGCCCTCCGCCGCCTTACCGCTGTGTGGGGCGACTCGTCCTCCCGACCTCAGCCTCCCTCTTCCAGCAGCACACACTGACCCTCCCTCTCTCTTGGACCCTTGCGTTGACTTCGTCATCTTTCGGGGTTGCCTGGCCTTTGGGCCTTCTGGGGTTCGGGCATTGTAACGTTTGACCTGAAAGCAGACATTTTGGCCGGGACCCCTGGGCGCCGGGCTAGTGCAGCGCTGGGCTCGCGGGAGCCGCAGGGCGGGACCGCCCAGGCCATCCTTGGGACCAGAGAGGGTTGACCTCAGATGAAGGGTCCGCAGCCTTTTCTCAGGGACCTCCTTTTTCTTTTTCTGAAACCCTATCAAGGAACCAGTGGCGATCCCAGAAATAAAGCGTGCACAAGGCTTAGGTGGTTTCAAAATGCACAGATAATTTATTTCTCACCACAGTCTTATGAAGGAACTAACGATATCTCCGTATTCTAGATAAGAAAAGTGAGATTCAGAGACCCAAGTAATTGTGCCTGATTACCAAGCAGCTAAGAGGAGTCGTGATTCGAATTCGGGACTTGTTACTGCAAAACACTCCTCTTTTTGGTGGCATGAATGCTGGAGTGTTTGGTCGCCTTTTCACTTCCTGTGAAAGCAAAAGCAAAAAGAAAAATTCAAATTAACTTGCAACTTGAACTTTCATCAGCCTTGCCTGGAGAAGGCAGTTTGAAACTTGAACAAAACAAGACAAAGGACGTCAATTCCTAATACACAGGCATGCAGGGGTTTTTTTCCCAACTTAATCCTTGAGTGGTTTCAGAAGGTCCCTTGAGGGTTGAACACGTCTTTCTAGAGAAACAATGAGGGCTATGCCCTGAGCCCGCCCACAAACTAAGCCCCACTAAGCCCTTGACTTTATCCCTAATGGCCCAATATTCACACCATCCCAGTTAGAAGGGCAGTTCAACTCTCCAGCAAGAGCAAAAGAAAGGAAGTCCACCCTCATTTACTAAGTCACAAATATTTATTTAGCACATAGTATGTTCCACCCTCATTTACTAAGTCACGAATATTTATTTAGCACATAGTATGTTCCAGGCACTGTTGTGGGCACTGGAGAAGCATTAATGTACAAAGTAGATGACGCTAACATTTAATAATCAAACTGGCAGGGCACAGTGGCTCACGCCTGTGACTATGGGCCAGGCATGGTGACTCACACGGGTAATCTCAGCACTTTGGGAGGCTGAGGCAAACGGATTACTTGAGGCCAAGAGTTCAAGATCAGCCTGGCCAACATGATGAAACCCCGTCTCTACTAATAATACAAAAATAAGCCAACAGTGGTGACATGCGCCTGTAGCTCCAACTACTCGGGAGGCTGCAGCACGAAAATTGCTTGAACATGAGATCTCGCCACTGCACTCCAGCCTGGGTGATAGAGTGAGACTCAGTCTCAAAAAAAAAAAATGTGATTCTGAAAGGCTACATTTTGTTTTTGTTTTTGGAGACTGGGTCTTGCTCTGTCACACAGGCTGGAGTGCAGTGACATGATCTTGGCTCACTGCAACCTCTGGCTCATGGGTTCAAGTGATTCTCCTTCCTCAGCCTCCTGAGTAGCTGGGATTACAGGCATGTGCCACCATGCCTGGCTAATTTTCCTATTTTTAGTAGAGACTGGGTTTCACCATATTGCCCAGGCTGGTCTCAAATTCCTGACCTCAAGTGATCCACCCGCCCCAGCCTCCCAAAGTGCTGGGATTATAGGTGTGAGCCACTGTGTCCAGCCTCAAGTGGCCATTTCTTTTTTTTTTTTAAGACAGAGTCTGCCACCCAGGCACCCAGGCACCCAGGCTGGAGTGCAGTGTCGAGATCTCAGCTCACTGCAATCTCCACCTCCCGGATTCATGTGATTCTCCTGCCTCAGCCTCCTAGTAGCTGGGACTACTATACCACATTAGGTGCGTGCCACCACACCCAGCTAATTTTTTGTATTTTTAGTAGAGACGGGGTTTTACCATGTCGCCAGGATGGTCTGGATCTCCTGACCTCGTGATCCGCCCACCTTGGCCTCTCAAAGTGCTGGAATTACTGGCGTGAGCCACCACGCCCAGCCTCAGGTAGCCACTTCTCCAGGCTTATCTCTCTCGGTGGACCTCTCCCAAGTCACAACACAGAAGCCTCTCACTCTTTCTCAAAAGTCTCTTTACTTGATACCCCTGGTCCCAGCATTTCTACCTTTCCCAAGGTCCCTTCCCTGTCTCCTTCCCTGCATTCTCTTCCTCTGCACACCTTTGCTTTGCCCTTGAGGCCTAAGATCCCAGCTGTGGCCTGGTGTGAACTGTAGCCTACAGACAGTTTTTGTGTGGCTTATATGTTTTAATTTTTTTAACTAGTTGCCAACAGTAAAAATCGTGGGCTGGCCGGGCATGGTGGCTCACACCTGTAATCCTGCCACTTTGGGAGGCCGAGGCGGGCGGATCATGAGGTCAAGAGATCGAGACCATCCTGGCCAACATGGTAAAACCCCATCTGTACTAAAAATACAAAAATTAGTTGGGCGTGGTGGTGTGCCTGTAATCCCAGCTACTCAGGAGGCTGAGGCAGGAGAATCATTTGAACCCTGGAGTTAGATTGCAATGAGCCAAGATCGTGCCACTGCAGTCCAGGCTGGTGACAAAGCAAGATTCCATCTAAAAAAAAAAAATAGTGGGCCATTCTAGGCCCACTTCCACAGGGCAAGGGTCAGCTGGAGTGAGGCGCTATCACCTGTAGCTGCTGTATGTGCTTAAAGTTTACTATAAATGTCTTCTTTATTTCCTACCTCTGCCAGGAAAGTCAATTTTAACTTTTTCTTTTTTGAGACAGGGTCTTGCTATGTTGCCCAGGCAGGTCTTGAACTCCTGGGCTTAAGGGATCCTTCCAGAGTTCTGGGATTAAATGTGTGACCATCACAACCAGCCTCAATTAACATGTATATCAGATATTGATTGATTGATTTTTTTGAGATGGAGTCTCACTCTGTCACCCAGGCTGGAGTACAGTGGCATGATCTCGGCTCACTGCAACCTCTGGCTCCACTGGAACCTCCGACTCCTGGGTTCCAGTAATTCTCCTGCCTCAGCCTCCCGAGAAGCTGGGATTACAGATGTGCACCTCCACACTCGGCTAGCTTTTTTAGTAGAGATAAGGTTTTCCTATGGTGGCCAGGCTGGTCTCAAACTCCTAACCTCAAATGATCTGTCTGCCTTTGCCTCCCAAAGTACTGGGATTAGAAGCATGAGCCACCCCGCCTGGCCCAGGTATTTATTTAATTAGTTTTTTTTTTTTTTTTTTGAGACGGAGTCTCGCTCTGTCTGCCAGGCTGGAGTGCAGTGACACAATCTCGGCTCCCTGCAACCTCTGCCTCCCGGGTTCAAGCAATTCTCTGCCTCAGCCTCTGGAGTAGCTGGGATTATAGGCGGCTGCCACCACACCCGACTAATTTTTTGTGTTTTTAGTAGAGACAGGGTTTCACCATTTTCTCCAGGCTGGTCTTGAACTCCTGATCTCATGATCCACCTGCCTCGGCTTCCCAAAGTGCTGGGATTACAGGCGTGAGCCACCACACCCAGCCTTTAATTAATTAATTATTTTGAGACGCAGTCTCACTCTTGTCACCCAGGCTGGAGTGCAGTGGTGCGATCTCGCCTCACTGCAACCTCCTCTTCCCAGGTTCAAGCGATTCTTCTGCCTCAGCCTCCCGAGTAGCCGGGACAACAGGCACGTGCCACCACGCCCAGCTAACTTTTATATCTTTAGTAGAGACGAGGTTTCACCATATTGGCCAGGCTGGTCTTAAACTCCCGACCTCAGGTGATCTGCCCCGCCTTGGCCTCCAAAGTGCTTGGATTACAGGCGTGAGCCACCATGCCCGGCCTTAATTTAAAAGACAGGGTCTCATTTTGTTGGCCAGTTTTGTCTTGAACCCCTGGCCTCAAGCAATCTTCCCGCCTCGGCCTCCCAAAGTGCTAGAGTTACAGTTACAGGAATGAGCCACTGCGCTTGGCCTAGATCAGATATTTAATGCAATTTTTCTTTTTCTTTTTTCTTTTTTAGAGTTAGGATCTCAATCTGTTGCCCAGGCCGGAGTGCAGTGGCTCAATCAAAGCTTACTGTAGCCTCAAATTCCTGGGCTTAAGCAGTCCTCCCAACTTGGCCTCACCAGTAGCTGGGACTACAGGCCTACATCACCATGTCCAGCCTCTATTTGGGTTTTTAAAAAAGAAAGAGGGCCTGTCCCAGTGGCTCATTCCTGTAATGCCAGCACCTTGGGGAGCTGAGGCAGGAGGATCACTTGAAACATAGTGAGACCCTGTCTCTACAAAAAAATTAAAAATTAGCTGGGCTTGGTGGTGTGTGCCTGTGGTCCCAGCTACTTGGGAGTCTGAGTCAGGGGGACCACCCAAAAGGTCAAGTTGCAGTGAGCTACGACTGCACCACTGCACTCCAGCCGGAACAACAGAGTGAGACCCTGTCACAAAGAAAAAAGACAAGGAGGACAGTTGTTAGGGATATAATACCTCTGGAAAAAGAAAAACGAGGCATAGTTTTTCTATGAGGAAGGAATCTGGGGAACTTGGGGTCAAGGATGAGAAGGAAATTCACTTTTCCTAGATCCTTTTATATTTTAATTTTTCATCATGTGCATATATTGACCAATTTAAAAGCAAATTAACTCCTATAAAGCACCACAGCATGGTTGGTGAGGAGGGTATTATACAGGGTGAGACCAGCCACAGGGGAAAGGTGATTAGTTTTGCAATGAGTAGGGTGGGTCAGCCCTCAACTTTTTTTTGAGGCAGGGTCTGGTTCTGTCGCCCAGCCTGGAGTACAGTCTCGGGAGAGCCCAGGCGCAGTCTCTGCTCACTACAGCCTCAATCTCCTGGGTTCAAGAGATCCTCCAGCCTCAGCCTCCCCAGCAGCTGGGATCACAGGTGCACACCACCACACCCCAGTAATTTTTGTATTTTGTAGAGACAGGATCTCATCACATTGCCCAGGCTGGTCTCAAACTCGTAGGCTCAAGCAGTCCTCCTGCCTCAGCCTCCCAAACTGCTAGGATTACAGGCATGAGCAACTGTGCCCAGCGAGGAGCTGACATTTCAACTGAGTGAATGAGGCATTTCTCAGTAGGAAAACTGAACGAACAGAAGAGAGCAAGCTTGACCCAGAGCCCGTCCTGGCCTAGCACTTCAGCTGGGTTCTTCTATGTATGTACTTATTTTTTAGAGACAGGATCTTGCTCTGTTGCCCAGACTTCTTGAATACAGTGGTGCAATCATAGCTCACTGTAACCTCGAGCTCCTGTCCTTAAGCAATCCTCCCCCTTCAGCCTCCCAAAGCACTGGGACCACAGATGTGCGCTACCGCTCCAGCTGGGTCCCTGTAGAAGGGCAAGGGAGGAAGAGCAGGCAAGCCCACTGCCTGCTCAGGAGCACTCCAGCCCAGGTAGCTGTGTGGAGGGATAGTGAGAGTGCAGCTTGGGCCAGACCCAGGTCCCACCTCTAGCCTACTACATATCTTTGTGCAAATAGGAAAGGGCATCCCTTCCTCCAGGCAGAAACAGCCCCCCTACCCCTCGCAGGACCCAAGGCTTGGGGAGAAGACCAGGAGCTGAATTTCACTCCACCCTAATTCAGCCCTGGACAGAGGATTTCATGCAGGGCAAAATGGTCACACTCCTAAGCAGAGGTCCTCAGGTATGAGACAACCTGCTATTTCACATCACTCAAAAGCAACAGGTGTGGTGTGGCTCACACCTATAATCACAGCAATTTGGGAGGCCAAAGCAGATGGATTTCTTGAGTCTAGGAGTTCAAGACCCCAGGTTGATCTTGAACATGGTGAAACCAGTCTACAAAAAAATTTAAAAATTCACCAGGCGAGGTGGTGCACAACTGTGGTTCCAACTACTGGAGAGACTGAGTGGGAGGATCTCTAGATCCTAGGAGCCAGAGGTTGCAACAAGTGGAGATTGCACCACTGCACTCCAGCCTGGGAGACAGAGCAAGAACTGTCTCAAGAAAAAGCAACTACTGGGAATATTAAACAACACTTCCATCTGCAAATTACCCTTAACTGGGCCTCAAACATAGTAGGCATGAATAAATGACCTTTTTTCTCTCACTCATCTTTCAAGATGTGCTGCTTCAAGCAAGAAATAATTGCTTTATTATCTCCTTGGGCAGTGTCCAGGAAAGGAAGTGCCCCTGTCTACAAGGGGCCCACTCAGATTTTGTGTCTCTGGTAGAGGTTAGCATGGTAAACAGACTGGGAAAGTAAACGCTGGGCAGATAATTGGCCTGTGCTAAGAAAAAACCTGCTTGGACCAGCTGTTAAAGAGCCACACAGTTTGCTGGGTCTGAGGGAGAACTGTAGAAAGTCTCCCTGGAGGCAGGAAAAGGGCCTGGGGTAAGGTATGCGATGGTCACGTGATAGATGGGAAACTGACCAATCATTGTGCCAGGTTCACTTCCTTTTTTTTTTTTTTTTTTAAAGGTGGGGTTTCACCATGTTGGCCAGGCTGGTCTTGAACTCCTGACCTCAGGTGATCCACCCACCTCAGCCTCCCAAAGTGCTAGGATTACAGGCATGGGCCACTGAGCCCGGCCCACTTCCAAACAGGTTAAAGGTCCCAGGGAAACAAATCTGGGCATCCTGGTACCTGGTTCACAAAAATTCAAGTAATAAAATTTTTTTAAAAAAAGAAAAAAAATTCAGTGTAGCCAGGCGTAGTGGCTCACACCTGTCATCCCAGAGCTTTGGGAGGCTGAGATGGTGGGGGACACTGCTTGAGCCCAGGAGGTCAAGGCTGTAGTGAGCTATGATTGCACCACTGCATTCCAGCCTGGGCCACAGAACATAACCCCATCTCTCTCTCTCTTTTTTTTTTTTTTTCGAGACGGAGTTTCGCTCTTGTTACCCAGACTGGAGTGTAATGGCACAATCCCAGCTCACTGCAACCTCTGCCTCCTGGGTTCAAGCAATTCTCCTGCCTTAGCCTCCCAAGTAGCTGGGAGTACAGGTGCACACCACCATGCCCAGCTAATGTTTGTATTTTTAGTAGAGACGGGGTTTCACCATGTTGACCAGGATGGTCTCGATCTCTTGACCTTGTGATCCACTGCCTCGGCCTCCCAAAGTGCTGGGATTATAGGCGTGAGCCACCGCGCCCAGCCTTACCCCACCTCTCAAAAACAAAAAGAGCATGCTAGGCATGGTGACTCATGCCTATAATCCTAGCATTTTGGGAGGTCGAGGCAGGCAGATCGCCTGAGGTCAGGAGTTCGACACCAGCCTGGCCAACATGGTGAAATCCCTTCTTTACTAAAAATATAAAACTTAGCTGGGCATGGTGGCACATGCTTGTATGTAGTCCCAGCTACTCAGGAGGCTGAGGTGGGAGAATCACTTGAACCTGGGAGGCAAAGGTTGCAGTGAGCCAAGATGGCGCCACTGCACTCCAGCCCAGACAACAAAGAGTCTACCTCAAAAAACAAACAGGCTGGACGCGGTGGGTCACACCTATAATCCTAGCTCTTTGGGAGGCCAAGGCAGGCAGATCATGAGGTCAGGAAATCAGGACCAGTCTGGCTAACACAGTGAAACCCTGTTTCTACTAAAAACACAAAAAATTAGCCAGGTGTGGTGGCATGTGCTGTAGTCCCAGCTACTTGGGAGGCTGAGGCAGGAGAATCACTTGAACCCAGAAGGCGGAGGTTGCAATGAGCCGAGATTGCGCCAGTGAACTCCAGCCTGGGCGACAGAGTGAGACTTTGTCTCAAAAAAATAAAGAAAAATAAAAATAAAACTAAAGTGTAATGTAAAAGGATCTGTTAGCAGTTCCGTATCATTTGCCTTTTTCAAGGACTCGGGGCTATAGATTCTCCGGCTCTAAATAGGAAAACGGAGAAGGGTGAGAGAGGGTATCAGTACCGGAGTTTCTGGACAAATATGCAAAAGAATGAAGAAATTTCCTTATGCTTGAGGCTAAGCTCAATGGCTCTCACCTGTATTCCCAGCACTCTGGGAGGCCAAGATGGGAGGATCACTTGAGCCCAGGAGTTCAAGATCAGCCTGGGCAACATAGCCAGACCCCCTCTCTACATAAACTTTAAAAAATTAGGCCAGGCACGATGGCTCACACCTGTAATCCCAGCACTTTAAGAGGCCGAGGCAGGTGGATCACCTGAGGTCAGGAGTTCGAGACCAGCCTGACCAACATGGAGAAACCCCAACACTACTGAAAAAAATACAAAATTAGCTGGGTGTGGTGGCACATACCTGTAATCCCAGCTACTCGGGAGGCTTAGGCAGGAGAATTGCTGGAACCCAGGAGGCGGAGGTTGCAGCAAGCCAAGATCGCGCCATTGGACTCTAGCCTGGCAACAAGAGCGAAACTCTGTCTCAAAAAAAAAAAAAAAATTAGCTGGCATGGTGGTGCATGCCTGTTGTCCCAGCTACTGGGGAGGCTGAATAGGGAGGATCCTTTGAGCCCAGGAGTTCAAGGCTGCAGTGAGCCATGATTGCACCACTACACTTCAGCCTGGGTGACAGAGAGAGACCTTGTCTCAAAGAAAAAACAAACAAAAAAGAAACTTGTTTATGCTTGACTCTGCAACGAGATTTAAACCCTAACATGCCAAATATATATGTGTACTTTTTTATCAGATTAATTTGCAAATATTTCCAGGAAGATACATGTAAAACTACTGAGAAGAGTTCTGACTTTATCTGTGGGACAGCTAAAACAAAAATCACACATATTTTTTAAATTTCATTTTAAATGGATGTCTCAAGGGAACTATTTTGAACCACATGATCTACTTATATAATTTTAAATTTTCTAGGAGCTACTTTTTCTATTTTTTTAAAGACAAGGTCTTTGTCACCCAGACTGGAGTACAGTGGTGGGATCATGGCTCACTGCAGCCTTCAACTCCTGGGCTCAAATAATTCTCCCACCTCAGCCTCCCAAGTAGCTGGGATAACAGGTGCACATCACCATGCCTGGCTAATTTTTTGTATTTTTAGTAGAGACAGAATTTTGCTACGTTGCCCAGGCTGGTCTTGAGCTCCTGGACTCAGGCAATCCACCTGCTTCAGCCTCCCAGAGTGCTGGGATTATAGGCATGAGCCACTATGCCCAGCCTTTTCTTTTCATACTAAATCTTCAAAGTCTGGTGGGTTGCCAAGATGAGCCTGGCCAGGCTACACACACCGAGAATGCACAGACACACACACACACACCCCAATAATCACAGCAGGAAAACTGCTTAGTTCGAAGCAAAATTCAATCTTGGAATTCCAAGAGATGTGCTTTTATGGGGGGGGAGTGTGTCTGTGTGTGTGTGTGTGTGTGTGTGTGTGAATATTGTGGCCAGGTGAGGGGGCTTACACCTGTAATCCAGCACTTGAGGCCAGGAGTTTGAGACCAGCATGGGCAACATCGTGAGATGCTGTCTCTACAAAAAATAGAAAAAGTTGCAGGTGCGGTGGTGTGCACCTTTAGTCCAGCTACTGGGAGGTGAGGTGAGAGGATTACCTGAGCCCAGGTGGTCGAGACTGCAGTGAACTGTGATCGCACTGCACTCGAGCCTGGGTGACACAGAGATCCTTACCTCAAAAAAAAAAAAATTTTACCAGCTTGCATGGTGAAAAAAAAAAGAAGGAAAGAAAGAACTTTGCCTTAAGGTTCCTGCCTATTAGTTGTTTAGAAACCAGAGAATTTAGCAACTGTTTGCTTTCTTTCTTTACTTCTTTCTTTCTTTCTTTCTTTTTTGGCTTGCTTTCTTTTTTTAAGACAGAATCTCGCTCTGTCACCCAGGCTGGAGTGCAATGGCAGGATCTCAGCTCAATGCAACCTCTGCCTCCCAGGTTCAAGTGATTCTACTGCCTCAACCTCCTAAGTAGCTGGGATTACAGGCACACACCACCACGCCTGGCTAATTTTTGTATTTTTAGCAGAAATGGGGTTTTACCGTGTTGGTCAGCTGGTCTCAAACTCGTGACCTCATGATCCACCAACCTTGGCCTCTCAAAGTGCTGGGATTACAGGCATGAGCCATCGAGCCCATCCTGTTTTCTTTCTTTAGTGAAAGCTTCGTAAGAAATTATTTTGGAAAGTTTTGCCTTAAAAATCACAAAGGAACTGAGCATGGTGGCGCAGGCCTGTAATCCCAGCAACTTGAGAAGTTAAGGTGGGGGAATGGCTTGAGCCCAGGACTTGGAGACCATCCTGGTCAACATAGTGAGACTCTCCCACCCCGATTTAAAATATCATAATTAAAATAAAATAAAGAGACTGTGGGAAAACATTACATAATAACGGTGGAAGATTTCCGTCTCATTTCATAGTTTTTTGTTTTTTGTTTTTTGTCTTTTTTTTAGGGATAGTGTCTTACTGTGTTTCCCAGGCTGGTCTGGAACTCCTAGACTCAAGAAATCCTCATCCCTCAGCCTCCCAAAGTGCTGGGCTTACAGGCATGAGCCACCATGCCCAGCCTCAGAGGGTTTTTTTTTTTTTTGACAGAGTCTCCCTCTGTCACCAGGCTGGAGTGCAGTGGCGCAATCTCAGCTCACTGCAAGCTCCGCCTCCCAGGTTCAAGCAATTCTCCTGCCTCAGCCTCCTGAGTAGCTGCGATTACAGGAGTTTGCCACCATGCCTAGCTAATTTTTTTGTATTTTAGTTGAGACAGAGTTTCACCATGTTAGCCAGGATGGTCTTAATCTCCTGACCTCGTGATCCACCTGCCTCAGCCTCCCAAAGTGCTGGGATTACAGGTGTGAGCCACCGCAGCCAGCCACCTCAAAGGGTTTTTTAACCTGATGATGCTTATGAAACAGAAAGACATTTTTCTCAGTAAATTTGGCTTTAATATTTTTTAGGTGAATATATGTTTTTTCTCCCTGATGGCAGAAGAAACACATTATCAGATCACCTAAAAACCTAACCACGACAGAGTGTAAAATTGGAGAAACAGGTGTGGTTTACTTTAGTCTATGAGGGACAATTATGTGGCTCTGTGTAACATAATTGTTTGCTTGTTTTGTTTTTTTGTTTGTTTGTTGATTCTTGCTCTGTCACCCAGGCTGGAATGCAGTGGTACAATCTTGGCTCACTGAAACCTCCGCCTCCCGAATTCAAGCAATTCTCCTACCTCAGCCTCCCAAGTAGCTGGGACTACATATACGCACCACCAAGTCCAGCTAATTTCTATATTTTTAGTAGAGATGGGTTTCACCACGTTGGCCAGGCTGGTCTCGAACTCCTGACCTTGTGATCCGCCCACCTTTTCCTCCCGAAGCCTGTAATCCCAGCACTTCAGGAGTCCAAGGTGGGAGGATCACTTGAGGCCAGGAGTTCAAGACCAGCCTGGGCAACATAGCAAGGCCCCCATCTCTACAAAAAATTTTAAAAACCTAGCTGGGCATGGTGGCATCCAAGTAGTCCCAGCTACTTGGTAGGCTACAATACAAAATTACTAAAATATGAAATACTAAATTACTAAAAATACAAAATTAGATGGGCATGGCACATGCCTGCAATCCCAGCTACTGGGGAGGCTATAAGGCAGGAGAATCACTTGAATCTAGGAGGTCAAGGCTGCAGTGAGCCATAGTCTTGTCACTGCACTCCAGCTGTAACAGAAGAGACCCTGTCTCAAAAAAAAAAAAAACCATTTGCTGATTATTTAATTAAAATATATCTAAATGTAGTGAAATGATGGGGTAATAATTCACCAGGGTTTTATATTTCAGAGCTTCGTTTTACTAGTCTAAGACAACAAGTAGTGTTTACATTGAAATAGTTCAAATAAACTCCAGGTGAGTTTTCCTCTGTCTTCTTGAATTCATTTCTTTTTCTTTTTTTTTTTTTTTTTTTTTTGAGACGCAGTCTTGCACTGTTGCCAGGCTGGAATGCAGTGGTGTGATCTTGGCTCACTACAACCTCCACCTCCTGGGTTCAAGCAATTCTCCTGCCTCAGCCTCCTGAGTAGCTGCAACTATAGGTGCATGTCACCACGCCCAACTAATTTTTTGTATTTTTAATAGAGACACGGTTTCACTATGTTGGCCAGCCTGGTTTCCAACTCCTGACCTTGTGATCTGCCTCCCTTGGCCTCCCAAAGTGCTGGGATTACAGGCATAAGCCACTGCGCCTGGCCTTTTTTTCTTTTTGAGACAGAGTTTTGCTCTTGTTGTCCAGGCTGGAGTGCAGTGGCGTGATCTCGGCTCGTTGCAACCTCTGCCTCCCGGGTTCAAGCAATTCCCCTGCCTCAGCCTCCCAAGTAGCTGGGATTACAGGCATGCGCCACCACACCCAGCCAGTTTTGTATTTTTAGTAGAGACAGGGTTTCTCCATGTTTGTCAGGCTGGTCTTGAACTCACAACCTCAGGTGATCCGCCTGCCTTGGCCTCCCAAAGTGCTGGGATTACAGGAGTGAGCCACCTCGCCCAGCTTTTTGTTTTTGTTTTTGTTTTTCTGAGATGGAGTCTCACCCTGTTGACCAGGCTGGAGTACAGTGGCACAATCTCAGCTCACTGCAACCTCTGCCTCCCAGGTTCAAGCAATTCTCCTGCCTCGGCCTCCTGAGTAGCTGGAATTACAGGCACCTGCCATCACACTCAGCTATTTTTGTGTTTTTAATAGAGAAGGGATTTCACTCAGCTGGAAATATTGAAGATGGAAAAGAAAAAAAAAAGAGAGAAAGGATTTCACGATGTTCATCTCCAACTCCTGACCTCAGGTGATCCACTTGCCTCGGGCTCCCAAAATGCTAGGATTGCAGGCATGAGCCACTGTGCCCAGCCAATTTTTTAAAATATGAAATAGAGTCTCACTGTTTGCTTAGGCTGGGCTTAAATTCCTGGCCTCAATCAATCCTCCTGCCTCGGCCTCCCAAAGTGCTGCAATTACAGATGCCCAGACTAGCATTGCAATTTATTTATTTATTTATTTAGTGACAAGGTCTCACTCTGTGGCTCAGGCTGGAGTGCAGTGGCATGATCTCTGCTCACGGCAACCTCCATCTCCTGGGTTCAAGTGATCTTCAACCCTCAGCCTCCCTAGTAGCTGGGATTACAGGCATGTGCCACTATACCCAGCTACTTTTTGTATTTTAGCAGAGATGAGATTTTACCAGCCCAGGCTGGTCTTGAATTCCTGACCTCAAGTGATCTGAGCGCCTCGGCCTCCCAAAGTGCTAGGGTTACAGGCATGAGCCACCACTCCTGGCAAAAATAAAATTTTTAAAAAGTAATTTTTGGGGGGCCAGGCGAGGTTGCTTACACCTATAATCCCAGCACTTTGTGAGGCCAAGGTGGATGGATCACAAGGTCAGGAGTTCGAGACCAGACTGGCCAAGATGGTGAAACCCTGTCTCTACTAAAAATACAAAAATTAGCCAGGCGCAGTGGCGGGCGCCTGCAATCCGGGCTACTCTGGAGGCTGAGGCAGGAGAATCGCTTGAACCCGGGAGGCAGAGGTTGCAGTGAGCTAAGATTGTGCCACTGCACTCTAGCCTGGGCAACTGAGTGAGACTTTGTCTAAAAAAAAAAATTGCCTACAATGCATCTCACAAAGCAAGGTCCCCTTGAAGTGGGGCAACTCATTTGAGACTAAGCACTGAGTCCTGGGGCAATTTCTGGCTCTGATAGGCCGCAGCTGGTCAGGGCTGTATTCGGGAAAGGATGGGAAACACAGGTGGTGACCTGGTACCAGCCTTGTCCCTGGAGACCAAGAGGTGGGTGGGGAGGGTGGGGGAGTGGGGGCAGTGTCTGGCAGAATGAAATTGAAGGAGTAGTTACTCTTCTTGCCACGAGAGGGAGCGCCAAGGGGACGTCTTGATCGTATCAGTCAAGGGTGGAGTCAACACACAACATGTACTCAGTTTTATCAAGAGTCTCTCCTGCTAGGCACAGTGGCTCATGCTTGAAATCGCAGCACTTTGGGAGGCCAAGGTGGGCAGACCACCTGAAGTCAGGAGTTTGAGACCAGGCTGGCCAACATATAGTGAAATCCCATTTCTACTAATAATACAAAATTAGCCGAGCGTGGTGGCACATGTCTGTAATCCCAGCTCCTCAGGAGGCTGAGGTAGGAGAATCACTTGAACCCAGTAGGCAGAGGTTGCCGTGAGCCGAGATTGCGTCATTGCACTCCAGCCTGGGCAACAAGAGTGAAACTCTGTCTCAAACAAGCAAACAAACAAAAAGAATCTCTCAAATATTACCACTCTGGGGGTGCCCCCATTGAATAACATTTTAACTCCAAGTTTTTTCTGAAAACAAGTTATTTCTGGCCAGCACGGTGGCTCATGCCAGTAATCCCAACACTTTGGGAGGCCAATGCAGGCATATCACCTGAGGTCAGGAGTTCCAGACCAGCCTGGCCAACATGGTGAAACCCCATGTCTACTAAAGATACAAAATTAACCAGGCGTGGTGGTGCATGCCTGTAATCCCAGCTACTCAGGAGGCTGAGGCAGAAGAATCACTTGAACTCGGGAGATGGAGGTTGCAGTGAGTCAAGATCATGCCACTGCACTCCAGCCTGGGCCACAGAGTGAGACTCCGTCTCAAAAATAAATAAATAAACAAACAAATAAAAATACAAAATTAGCCAGGCGTGGTGGTGCACACCACCACCACCTAGCTACTCGGGAGGGTGGGGCAGGAGAATTGCTTGAACCCAGAGGTGGAGGTTGCAGTGAGCCAAGATCGCACCACTGCACTCCAGCCTGAATGACAAAGCAAGACTCCATTTCAAAAAAAGAAAAGTGATTTCTTCCGAATAGATATGCAACAACATAGTGACTTAGCAAGACAATGTTATGGAATAGGGAATAGGGTTGCCAGATTTAGCAAAAAAAATTATTTTACTTCTTTTTTTTTTTTGTACAAATGGGGTCTCACTATGTTATGTTGTCCACGCTGGTCTTGAACTCCTGGACTCAAGTAATCCTCCCACCTCAGCCTCCTAAAGTGCTGGGATTATAGAGATGAGCCACTACTGCCTGCCAGATTTAGTAAATAAAATAAGTGCCTAATTAAATATGAATTTCAGATAAACACAGTTTTTTTTGCAATGGTGCAGTCATAGCTCACTGCAGCCTCGAACTCTTGGTCTCAAATGATCCTCCTACCTCAGCCTCTCAGACTGCTGGGATTATAGGCATGAGCCCTGTGCCTGTCCAAAACACAAATAATTTTTTTTTGAGATAGGATCTAGCTCTGTTGCCCAGGCTGGCATACAGTGGCACAGCTCCCTGGAACCTCTACCTCCTGGGCTCAAGCCATCCTCCCAACTCGCTTCTCAAGTAGCTCCCAAGTGCACACCACCATATCCAACTAATTTTTTAAAAAATTTTTTTGTAGAGATGGAGTTTTACTATATTGTCCAAGCTGATCTCAAACTCCTGAGCTCAAGCAAACCACCTGCCTCAGCCTCCCAAAGTGCTTGGATTACAGGTGTGAGACACTGCACTTGGCCCTACAAATAATTTTCCATACAACTCATATTATTTCCTGAGACCTAGTTATAGAAAAAAAAAAAAAAAAAACACTCATTGTTTATCTCAAATTCAGACTAAGTATTCTCTGCTTCATCAGGCACTCCAAAAGGAGTGACACATCCTTTAAGAGTTTTACAAACCAAAATATTTGCAGTGGCTAGAGGCGGTGGCTCAAGCCCACAATCCCAACACTTTAAGAGGCTAAGACAGCTGGATCACTTGAGGTCAGGAGTTCAAGACCAGCCTGGCAAGCACGATGAAACTCCATCTCTATGAAAAATACAAAAATTAGCTAGGTGTGATGGTGGGTGCCTGTAACTCCAGCTACTTGGGAGGCTGAGGCAGGAGCATCACTGGCACTCGGCAGGTGGAGGCTGCAGTGAACGGAGATTGCACTACTGCACTCCAGCCTGGGTGAGAGTGAGACTCTATCTCAAATGAAAAATAAAAATAAAATGCAGCGTTCTCTATCATGGCACCCATTCTGGTGTGCATGAGGACAGACATCCCAGATTATTTTTCGAGGAGACATGTGGCCCTCCACAGAACAGCCCTGACCGGAAGTGGAATGACTCCCAGCTTCTGGCTTCCTCTTTTCACGAGGAGATGCAGCGCTGCCAGGCTTTGCTGGTGCAGAGCTCATGTGGCTGTGTGCTTGAGCTATAAAACAGTCTTCTGCTCCTTCTGGTCAGCAGGACTTTTCCTTTGGAAAGTTTGGTGAGAGCAACAACAACAATACTGTCAAGGATTATCTAAAGAATGCCTTTTTTGGGCCGGGCGCAGTGGCTCACGCCTGTAATCCCAGCACTTTGGGAGGCCGAGGTGGGTGGATCACGAGGTCAGGAGTTCAAGATCAGCCTAGTCATCATAGTGAAACCCTGACTCTACTAAAAATACAAAAATTAGCCGGGTGTGGTGGCACATGTCTGTAATCCCAGCTTCTCAGGAGGCTGAGGCAGGAGAATCACTTGAACTTGGGAGACAGAGGTTGCCATGAGCGGAGACCACCATTGCACTCTAGCCTGGGTGACAGAGTGAGACTCTGTCTCAAAAGAAAAAAAAAGAATGCCTTTTTTTTCTAGGTCAGTGATAACCACCCATTTTAGTGACAAAGCCAATTCAGAAAAAAGTAACCTGTTACCAAAATTCTTTAAGAGACATGATCTCTTTTATCAGGAAACGTAATATCAACATCTTTGCTTAAGCAAGCTTTTCTTGTTTTTCCAAATGCTGAAGGGTTTCATTATTTTGGTAAGCTTTCAGGAACAACATCACACACGTACATGCCCTGGTGTTATCGGATGTAAAGCTGCACCTTTTCCCACCGTTTTTGGTCCAGGAAGGCATTTTTGGAGCCAGTCATTTGGTTTTTCCTTAATTGACCCTGGAGTTTTGTCTCTTTTCATTCAGGTGGAAAAACCATATGATTAAGTTCCTTTTTTTTCTTTTATTCATTTTCTCTTTTCTTTTTTTTTTTTTCTTTTTTTTGAGACAGTCTCACTCTGTCACCCAGGTTAGAGTGCAATGGTGCAATCATAGCTCACTGCAGCCTCAACTTCCTGGGCTTAAGTGATCCTTCTACCTCAGCCTCCTGAGTAGCTGGGACTACAGGTGTGTGACACCATGTCTGGCTATTTTATTTTATTTTATTTTTGAGATGGAGTTTCACTGTTGTTGCCCAGGTGGGAGTGCAGTGGCACAATCTCAGCTCACTGCAACCTCCGCCTCCTCCTGGGTTCAAGCAATTCTCCTGTCTCAGTCTCCCAAGTAGCTGGGATTACAGTCATGCACCACCATGCCCAGCTAAATTTGTATTTTTTTTAGTAGAGACGGGTTCACTGTGTTGGTCAGGCTGGTCTTGAACTCCTTATCTCAAGTGATACACCCTCCTCAGCCTCCAAAGTGCTGGCATTACAGGCCTGTGCCTTTTTTTTGTAGAGATGGGTTCTCATTATGCTGCTCAAGCTAGTCTTGAACTATTGGGCCCAAGAGATCCTCCCACCTCAGCCTCTCTAGCTAAAAGTTCATAGAGTGTCCTGATCTGAAGGGTACAGCTCAATGAAACTCTGCATGTGTATATACCTGTGTAACCACCACCTACCTCAAGATCTAGAACTTTCTTGCACTCTAGCAAGTTCCTCTGTGCTCCTTCACACATAATACTTCCACCAGAAGCAATTGCTATTCTGATTGTTTTTTTGAGACGGAGTCTTGCTCTATCGCCCATGCTGGAGTATAGTGGCACGATCTCAGCTCACTGCAACCTCCGCTTCCCAGGTTCAAGCTATTTTCCTACTTCAGCCTCTGAGTAGCTGGGATTACAGGTGTACGCCACCAGACCTGACTAATTTTTGTCTTTTATTAAAGACAGGATTTCACCATGTTGGTAAGGCTGGTCTCGAACTCCTGAATTCAAGTGATCTGCCTGCCTTGGCCTCCCAAAGTGCTGGGATTACAGGCGTGAGCTACTGTGTCCAGCCAGTGTTCTGACTTCTACCACTGGGGATTAGTTATGATTGTTCCTGACACATGTTGAAAAAATTCTGTAAGATTCATTCATGTTGTTGCACATATCAGTAATTCATTATTTTTTAGTGCTACATAGTATTCCATTATAGGACTATGCTACAATCTATGAATCTTCCTGAGGCCAGACATTTACGTTCTGGATCTTGGCTCTTGTGTATAGACCTTCTATGAGTGCCATGCTCTGCATATGCCTTATGAAGCCCTCATTTCTGTTAAGTCTATACCTAGGATCTTGATGGTTGGGTCCAAATGTAGGCATATGTTTAGCTTTCATCTTTTCTGCCAGTTTTCTTTTTTAATTCTTAGTTTTAGGACTAGAGATGAGTTTTCACTATGTTTTCCAGGCTGGTCAAGCTCCTGAGCTCAAGTGATCCTCTCACCTCAGCCTCCCAAAGTGCTGGGATTACCAGGCATGAGTCACGGCGCTGGCTTTTTTATTTTTTCTTTTTGAGACAGAGTTTTACTCTGTTGGCCAGGCTGGAGTGCAATGGTACCATCTTAGCTCACTGCAACCTCTGCCTCCTGAGTTAAAGTGATGCTCCTGCCTCAGCCTCCTGAGTAGCTGGGATTACAGGCACAGGCCACCATGCCCAGTTAAGTTTTGTATTTCCGGTACAGATGGGGTTTTGCTATGTTGGCCATTCCGAGGCAGGTGCATCCCTTGAACCGGGAGGCAGAGGTTGCTGTGAGCAGAAATTGAGCCACCGCACCCAGCCTGGGTGACAGAGGGAAACTCCGTTTAAAAAAAAAATGCTGGGATTACAGGCATGAGCCTTGGCACCCAGCCACCACTCACTTTCAAATACAGGATTTTCACCAGCTTTTTTCATTTTTTGGCTGCAGGCATAGCTAGTGTTAACTTTTATTCATAAAAAAACATCAATACTTATTTTCACATATGTACATTAGCTGTTCCACAAACCATCCCTCTGCCCCCATCCACAATGCCCAATTTCCATTTATTTATTTATTTTTGAGACAGAATCTCCTTTTGTCACCCAGGCTGAAGTACAGTGGTGTGATCTCAGCTCACTGCAACCTCCGCTTCCCAAGTTCAAGCAATTCTCATGCATTAGCCTCATGAGTAGCTGGGACTACAGGTGCCTGCCATCACACCCAGCTAATTTTTGTATTTGTTGTAGAGATGGGGTTTGAATATGTGGGCCAGGCTGGTTTTGAACCCCTGGCCACCCTGTGATCTTCCCACCTTGCCTGGAATTACGAAGTTCTGGAATTACAGGCCTGAGCCACTGTACCCAGCCCTTGTTTTGTTTTTAGATACCGGGTCTCACTCTGTCGCCTGGGCTGGAGTGCCGTAACATGATTATAGCTAACTGCAGCCTTAAACTCCTGGGCTCAAGCAATCATGAATCCTTAAAATCAGAGAACCTTTCCTGGTTTTTGTCAGAAGGAAAGATGTAAATATAGAAAACAGTTCAGCAAAAAGGAGAAGCAAGGAAGCTCTAAAAACAGAGGAAGGGGAAAAGGAGCCAAGGAACAAGCAAGGTCTAGAGCATGGAAAGGCGCAGGTGGCCTCCCCCGAGGGCATCCCAGAAAGTCCACGGACACTTTGATTTTAGCCCAGCAAGATCTGTGCCAGCACAATCTCACACTGTCCCCAGGCTGGAGTGCAGTGATGTGATCTTGGCTCACTGCAACCTCCACCTCCCAGGTTCAAGTGATCTTCCTGCATTAGCCTCCCAAGTAGCTGGGATTACAGGTACCTGCCATCACAACCAGCTAGTTTTTGTATTTTTAGTAGAGATGGAGTTTCACTGTGTTGGCCAGGCGGGTCTCGAACTCCTGACCTCAAGTGATCCACTGCCTCGGCCTCCCACAGTACTGGGATGGATTACAAACATGAGCCACCATGCCCCGCCCCATGCCAGACTTCTAATCTTTGAAATTGTAAAATAATAAGTTGGTGGTGGTGTTTTAATCCACTAAGTATGTGGGAATTTGTTACATCAGCATGGAAAACTAATAAACTAGTTCACATATCATTTCTCCTTCCACTTGTCAGACCAGCAGAGAACTATGTATCGCCTTTTTTTTTTTTTTTTTTTTTTTTTTTAAAGCGGGGTTTCACCATGTTGGCCAGGCTGGTCTCAAACTCTGACCTCATGATCCACCCACCTCGGCCTCCCAAAGTGCTGGGATTACAGGCATGACCCACCACGCCCAGCATATCGCCTTTCTTACCCAGAGGCACCACCACATATCCTTATTTTATTGACTGTCGTTTGTTTATGGTGTCATAGGCTGAAATTAAGCAGCACTATAAAAATCAACCTTGGGGCTGGGTGCGGTGGCTCATGCCTGTAATCCCAGCACTTTGGGAGGCCAAGACAGGCAGATCACCTGAGGTCAGAAGTTTGAGACCAGCCTAATCAACATGATGAAACCCCGTCTCTACTAAAAATACAAAATTAGCCAGGTGTGGTGGTGCATGCCTGTAATCCCAGCTACTTGGGAGGCTGAGGCAGAAGAATCACTTTAACCCGGGAGGTGGAGGTTGCAGTGAGCCAAGATCATACCATTGCACTCCAGGTTGGGCTAAAAGAGAGAAACTCCATCTCAAAAAATAAACTCTTATGAAACTATTTGCTGCTTTTGGCATAATGATGTCTTGTTTTGTTTTGTTGTTGTTTGTTTTTTTTGAGATGAAGTTTCACTCTTGTTGCCCAGGCTGGAGTGCAGTGGCACAATCTCAGCTCACGGAAACCTCCGCCTCCCCAGTTCAAATGATTCACAATTCTCCTGCCTCAGCCAAGTGGCTGGAATTACAGGCATGCGCCACCACGCCCAGATAATTTTGTATTTTTTTTTAGTAGAGACACAATTTCTCCATGTTGGTCAGGCTGGTCTCGAACTCCTGACCTCAGGTGACTCGCCCTTCTCGGCCTCCCAAAATGCTGGGATTACAGGTGTGAGCCACTGCACCCAGCCATAATGACGCTGCTAAGGAAGATTTTATTATACCCAAATAATGAGGCATGAGCTCCCAACATATGTTGCGCAGACTGGACTCGAACTCCTGGGCCCAAGGGATCCCCGCCCCGCCCCCTCCGGACCTCAGCCTCCAGAGTAGCAAGGACTACGGACATGCACCAGCACACCTAGCTCCGAAGAGAAATTTACTTTCTGTCCTTGAACCTGGAAGACAGAGACTCCTGCATGGGTTTCCCTCCTTACCTTGGCTGCTAGTTGCAATCAAGGGCATCAGAGTGATGAAACTACCAGAATCACCTGGGCAGCTTTTGCAAACTGCACTTGCTCCCTTAGAAATTCCAATCTGTCTCCCTAGAGGAAAATGTTCTTCTTCCCACATGATCCATTGCTTTCTTGAGCCTCTACACTATTTTTTAATTTTTATTTATTTATTTTTGAGACAGAGTTTCACTCTTGTTGCCCAGGCTAGAGTTCAATGGTACAATCTCGGCTCACTGCAACTTCCGCCTCCCAAATTCAAGCGATTCTCCTGGCTTAGCCTCCCAAGTAGCTGGGATTACAGGCATGAGCCACCGCACCCAGCCCCAAGGTTGATTTTTATAGTGCTGCTTAATTTCAGCCTATGACACCTGGTTAATTTTTTGTATTTTTAGTAGAGACGGGGGTTCTCCATGTTGGCCAGGCTGGTCTCAAACTCCTGACCTGAGGTGATACATCTGCCTTGGCCTCCCAAAGTGCTGGGATTACAGGTGGGAGCCACCATGTCTGGACAACCTCTGTGCTATTTAGAAGAGCAGGTCCTATTTCTCATATCTGTTGGGTTGGGGAAAGGATTAAGAATCATTGTCTTGGCCTGGCATGGTGGCTCATGCCTGTAATTCCAGCACTTTGGGAGGCAGAGCTGGGCAGATCACTTGAGATCAGAAGTTCCAGACAAACCTGGCTATCATGGCAAAACCCTGTATCTATTAAAAACACAAAAATTAGCTGGGCCTGGTGACAGGCACTGGTGGGCTGAAGCCTGAGAATCGCTTGAACCCAGGAGGCGGAGATCCCACCACTGCACCAGCCTGGGTGACAGAGTGAGACTCCGTCTCAAAAAAAAAAAAAAAAGAGAGAGAAAAGGCCGGGCACGGGAAACCCCATCTCTACTAAAAATATAAAAATTGAGCTGAGCGCAGTGGCTCATGCCTGTAATCCTAGCACTTTGGTAGGCTGAGGTGGGAGGATCACCTGAGGTCAGGAGTTCAAGACCAGCCTGGCCATCATGGTGAAACCCCATCTTTAAAACAAACAAACAAATATATATATATATATATAAAAATTGGCCAGGTGTGGTGGCAGGTGCCTGTAATCCCAGCTACTCAAGAGGCGGAAGCAAGAGAATTGCTTGAACCTGGGAAGCGGAGGTTGCAGTGAGCCAAGATTGCACCATTGCTCCAGCCTGGGCAACAAGAGCAAAATTCTGTGTCAAGAAAAAAAATGCTACCTACATTAGCATTTAATGGACTTACTGTTTCTTAAATGAATTAATAAGTATTTTAAGTGTTTCTCAGTTTTAATGTGAGCAAATATTGATAGGTATAACCCACATAAGCAAAAGCTCTTTGGATTCCTCAATAAAATTGAAGTGTAGCCGGGCACGGTGGCTCACGCCTGTAATCCCAGCACTCTGGGAGACCGAGGCGAGTAGATCATCTGAGGTTAGGAGTTCAAGATCAGCCTGACCAACTTGGAGAAACCTCATCTCTACTAAAAATACAGAAATTAGCCAAGCATGGTGGTGCATGCCTGTAATTCCAGCTACTCAGGATGCTGAGGCAGGAGAATCACTTGAACCTGGGAGGCCAAGGTTGCAGTGAGCCGAGATTGCACCATTGCACTACAGCCTGGGCAACAAGAGCAAAACTCTGTCTCAAAATAAATAAATAAATAAATAGGGCTGGGCCAGGTGGCTCACACCTGTAATCCCAGCACTTTGGGAGGCCAAGGCAGGCAGATCATAAGGTCAGGAGTTCGAGACCAGTCTGGCCAACGTAGTGAAACCCCCATCTCTACTGAAAATGCAAAAAATTAGCCAGGTGTGGTGGCATGTGCCTGTAATCCCAGCTACTCAGGAGGCTGAGGCAGGAGAATTGCATGAACCCAGGAGGCGGAGGTTGCAGTGAGCCGAGATTGTGCCATTTCCAGCCCGGACAACAGTGCGAGATGCCATCTAATAAATAAATAAAAATAAATAAATAAATAAATAAACAAAATTGAAGTGTAAGGGGATCCTGAAACCAAAATGCTTGTTTATTTATGTATGTATTTATTTGAGACAGGGTCTTGCTCTGTCACCCATGCTGGAGTGCAGTGACGCAATCATAGCTCACTGTAACCTCAAATTCCTGGGCTCAAGCAATCCTTGGACCTCAGCCTCCTGGGCAGCTGGGACTACAGGTACACACCACCACACACAGGATCTCGCTATGCTGCCCAGGTTGGTCTTGAACTCCTGGCCTCCAGCAATCCTCCCATGTTGGTCTCCCAAAGTGCGGTACAGGCTTGAGCCACTGCACCTGGTCCCAAAATGTTTATTAACCACTGAATTGAAGCAAGCACTCTATCGGTGAGGGTCTTCAGGGCATTCATGTTGGGCATTCATGACACCCGCACTCTTCTTTCCTACCTTTGCCCATTACCTTATTTTTCTGAGTTTTTGTTAAATAATTGGTTCCTTAGGCCAGGTGCGGTGGCTCACACCTGTAATCCTAGCACTTTGGGAGGCCGAGGTGGGTGGATCACCTGAGGTCAGGAGTTCAAGACTAGCCTGGCCATCATGGTGAAACCCCATCTTTTAAAAAAATAATAATAATAATAATAATTGGTTCCTTATCCTTTGAGGGGCAAATAGCTACTCAAGCAGCAAGTTAAACAAACGGCTGAGGAGATTCTGTTTATTTATATTATATTTATGTTTTTTGAGATGGAGTTCCACTCTTGTTGCCCAGGCTGGAGTGAATGGCACAATCTCGGCTCACGGCAACCTCCGCCTCCTGGGTTCAAGTGATTCTCCTGCCTCAGCCTCCCAAGTAGCTGGAATTACAGGCATGAGCCACCACACCAGGCTAATTTTGTATTTTTAGTAGAGACAGGGTTTCTCCATGTTGGTCAGGCTGGTCTCGAACTCCCAACCTCAGGTGATCCACACCCCGCCTCGGCCTCCCAAAGTGCTAGGATTACAGGCATGAGTCACCATGCCTGGCAGGAGACTCAGACTGTTAACAAGCCTGAAATTAATACTCAATTTACCTCCATCATTTCCTGTGGACAAGCTAAGGCTCGCAGGATTATCAGTTGAGTCCAGTCCATTGTTGGGTGGCTGGATTTGCATTTTCCCTCTTCCTGCTCACTTCTCATTTTCCCTCACTCTTGCCACCCTGGAATTGCACCTCCCAATTAAGCACAAACATGCAGGCTTTGCCTAGGCCTGTTTTCTAGGGCAACTAGACTCATAGATCAATATTATTATTAGCTGATATTATTGGTAAGAAGATAGATATGTGTGTGTGAATATTCTTGGTTGACCCTGCATTTCTGCTCTCCACCCTGATTTATTCCCCAAGAATGACCTTTATGGAGCATATAACGGGCTCCCTTGCACTCAGACCTCTGGGAGATTTCAGACAATGAGAGGAGCTGGGGAGTGATCAGAGAATGGGAGGATCCCGGGACTTTTGGAAGGCTGAGGCAGCAAGATCGCTTGAGAACAGCCTGGGCAACATAGCAAGACCCCATCTCCATAAAAATAAAAAATAAAAAAATAATTAGCTGGGCATTCACTTAAGCCCAGGAATTCGAGGTTACAGTGAGCTATAATTACACCACTGCACTCCAGTCTAGGTGACAGAGTGAGAACGTGTCTCTAAAAATTTTTTAATTGGTTTAATTAAAAATAAAATAGGATGAGAGGAGAGTGAGATGGGGGTTTTTCTTTCGCAGCTCCCTCTCTGCTGTTAAAGGCTGCATTTCTTGATTGAAGGCCACGGCTCCTAACAGCTGGCTTTGCCGAAGCTGCAGCTCTTGCTGGTTTCCAGTAACTGCTCTCTCTCTGCCTCTTCAGGCCAGCAGGTAGCAAGGGCTCTCCATAATTGCTGGCCCCAGGGTGCGTTACCATCCCTCTTTGGTTTCCTTTTTTTTTTGTCAAGATGGAGTTTTGCTCTTGTCACCCAGGCTGGAGTGCAAGGGCACAATCTTGGCTTGCTACAACCTCCACCTCCTGGGTTCAAGCGATTCTCCTGCCTCAGCCTCCCTACTAGCTGGGATTACAGGAGTGTGCCACCATACCCAGCTTATTTTTGTAGAGACGGGGTTTCGCCATGTTAGCCAGGCTGGTCTTGAACTCCTGACCTCAGGTGATGTGCCTACCTCAGCCTCCCAAAGTGCTGGGGGGACCTGTGCCTGAACTCTTGGGTTTCCCTTGACCCTGCCTACACCTCTATAACTAGTTCCTTCCTTAAACTCTCCTCAATTCCTCTTTGAAGAGCCATATGTTTCTTTCTTCTTTTTCTTTTTTTCTTTTTTTTTTTTTTTGTTGTTGTTGTTGAGACAGGGTCTTGCTTTGTCACACAGGCTGGAGTGCAGTGGCACAATCACAGCTTACTACAACCTCGAACTCCTGGGCTCAAGCAATCCTCCCACATCACCTTCCGAGTAGCTAGGACAGGACCACAGGCATGCACCCCCATGCCCTGCGATGAATAATTTTTGTATTTTTGTATTTTTTGTAGAGATGGGGGTCTTGCTATGTTGCCCAGGCTGGTCTTGAACTCTTAGCCTCAAGTAATCCTCCAGCCTCAGTCTCCCAGAGTGTTAGGATCACAGGAGTGAGCCACCATGCCGGGCCAAGTCGTATATCTGTTAAATGGGCTCTTACTGATACACATCAAGAGGTTGGGTGACTTTCCCAAAATCACACAGAGTAAGTGACAGGGCAGCTGAGAGCATTGTCACTGGAACACAGAACAGGGTGGAGGCTTTTTCAGCCTCACCAGCCTGCCCAGCCCCCTCCCAGGTCCCTATGGCCTGCCCAACCTGCCGGAATCTGTGTTCCTTTTGTTGGGATGGGATTGAATTCCCTAGGGCTCCTGTCCTGGACCTAGCCAGCAGCTCCAGTAACCAGAGCTGTGTGAGAAGAAAAAGCCAAGCCCCTGGGGCAGCCACACCCCAAACAGAGGTGAGCTCTCCGGTGAGTCATGGCTGTGAAGGGTCACTTCCCTGTCCTAGGGGCCACTGCTCACCATGGACCCACCCAGCCCCCGGCGGTCCTCCTCTTTTGGCGTTCACCTGCAGTGTTCTTCATCCCTCCCTCTCCCACCCAGCAGGTGTCCTGGAGCTAGGACACCTGTCCCCCACCCCCACCTGGGCTTCCAGAGATGTGAGATATTCACAGGGCTCT